>OMKK01082683.1:0-14366 GCA_900302305.1 Polymixia japonica | reverse complement strand
ATAATGTAGATGGTCTGACCCTTAATAGGTGTGTTCATGTCCTCCATAGAACCTGGAGAAACCCTTCGGTTGATCATACAGAATTCTAAAGAGAGTGTCTCTGGTATTGGCTCTCTTTAATGGAGGACATGAATACAGCTACAGAGCAGAAGACTTCAATGTAACTCTTAACCTCCTATGTTGTGATTCATTCATTCATTGGAAGCAGAACAACAGACATGTTGAGAATTAACAGTATGTCAACTCAGCACTGCAGCACTTCCTCTTATAGATTACATAATGGGAAAAGAGTGGATCATTAGTGGGCCTTAATATCACTGAAGCTCCTGCTCAAGGGGTAGCAGTCAGGCCTGCCATTCAACACCAAATACACCCATTTCCCTATCAAGGTTTTTAACTCACATTCAGAGCAACTGTCATTTAATGTAGTATGAAGGCATTTAGCTTATAATGACACATTACCAGCACTCGCTCAATACGTTTAAGGCAGTCTGAGAATCCGTGAGTTGAGTAAGGCCAATCAAAACCAGAACAGATTCTGAAAGAAAAACTTGGGGCTGACTGGTCACTGTGTTTACTGAGTTGAACACTCATTAAAGAAGGATCCTGATTGGGGTTGGGGATTAATTGCTTTCCTTATTTATTTATTTTTTGTACTTTTCTGTAAGTTGATATTAGAACCAGTGTTGGCATCTTTGCTGCTTGTACAGGGCGGAGGACCATCAGGGATGGGATTAGGGCCCAGGGACTCCTCCTTCCTCCATGGTTGCTGGTGGGTTGGGGTCCTTGTGGAAGGGAGTCTCCTTATAAATGAACCAGCAGTTACCTGCCCACAGGATAAGGTTCAAAAATCCAAAAATCTGTGCAAAGATATGAAAAAGGTTATAGGTCATTTATACTGTAACAAATTTCTTGAAGTTTCACTCCCAATTGATAGAAAAGAGTACTGTCCATAGATTTTAGCCCTAAAACCATCTAAACTAGAATGCCATGTCAATAAGATAAATTATTGATGCATACAATTTATGTGCTTACCATAGGGATGGGTATGGTAGAACTATTACAGGTCAAACAATTATATATTTTTAAAAGCCAATTGTAGTAGGGGGGTGTTGTTTAGGCATCAGCTGTGGGTAGAGAGACAGCAGCAGCTCAGCCACGTAATTCTTTTCCCCAAACCAGTTGAGCGCAAACCATGGACCACTGTTGCAACAAACAAACCCTCGATTTCATAGGACAATTTTTAGACGCCATCGCTTGTATTAAGGCCTGCCCCAAGATTTTTCCCTAAACTTAACCATGTGGGGGGAGTGCCTAAACACAACTATTTTATAACATTAAAATAAAGGTTAAGGCCTCCCCCAAACATTTTTTACCTAAACTTAACCATGCACTGAAGTAGTTTGGGAAAGAAAAATTAAGCATCGCAACTGCGGCCGTGGTTTGCGCTCAACTGGTTTGGGGAAAAAATGAAGCGCCTCAGCCATAGACAGACACAGCTGTGAGAGATCAGGCTGATTAGTAGCCTGACAAATATGTGCACTAAGATTGTGAGGCATGAAACAGTCTCTATGTTATGGGACAGAACCGCGAAGGAGTATCATTGGCTCCTACGATATACTGTAATGTGATCAGTTGTTTTAGGGGAGGCATCGCAGGGGGGGCAGGGGTTCATATGTCATGTCATACATTGTGTTTTCTCTTTTGTTCATTTGATTTGCAATTTGTCATTGTGTTTTGTAATTTGCTGTTGTGTTTTCCTATTTGCCGTTGTGTTTTTTGATTTGTTGTTGTGTTTTTATATTTGTCGTTGTGATTTGCACTTAAGGGGTCACCGTAGAGAACACACAATGATCATCTAAAAAGGCCAGAGACTAAGAACACAGCGATCACCTGAAAAGGCCAGAGACTGTGTGAAGATCATATCTCACTGAACCTTTGTATAGCACACAGTCTTTTTATGTTATTTTAACATAAAAGAACACATTTTGCACATAGCAGCTTTAAGGATGAGAAGAGATGCTAAAATCAAAGGAGATCAATTAACATCAAGGCTTTTACACACATTAATTGGAGCAGCATGGGGCACTGCAAGTGAATTTAACAAGTTTCATAATCTCATAAAGTGTGCAAGAGGAACAGACATGTTTGTGTGTACTGTATGTGCAGCACTGGGTGATGGAGTGCCAGAGGGAATAGGAATACTAGTTTAAGAATGTACACTAATTAAAGCAGAAATATGTAATACTAAGTATGATTGAATAGAAGGAATTACCAGATTTATGATGGAACAATTGCAATGTTGTGCAATTTCAACGGCAACAGCCACAATCATCATGAATGGAACACCATTAAATCAGCTGTAATTGGCGCTCATGTCCACAGATTACTGATTCTTTACAAAGGTGCTATTAGGCCCCAATAATGGGCCCTAATTGGTCTCCTATTAAAGATATTCCCAGAGTAAATGAATTTACCACAGAGGCATTGAGGCGGCCCATGGAAGGGTAGTCCCCTGGTTTACACAACTTGCACTGCTCCGCCAGGTGGTTTGGGTTGGTGGCCCACTTGACATCCGTCAGTCCCTTGCCCCAGGCTGATGAGGACACCAGCCACAAGAAGGCAAATATAGCAGTCACCACCAGGTCCTGGGAGGGAAGAGGGAACATAAACACGATATATTCAGATAGTCAAGTATTCCATTTTTGCACTGGAGCTGAAACATTATATACATTATATCCAATTCCAAACAGGCCATTATCCTGATAAGAAGCCCAACTGCTTGCACAACATAATACAAGTGCTCTGAAGGCAAACGACTGAACAATTAAGTCCAAAAGACTGATATTTACACCAGTGTTTAGCCTTCACTAATATCAGTGTTTCCCATAAATAGGCCATTCTGCGGCGTGCCTGCCACAGACTGAAATTTTGGTTAATGCATAAAAATTAATCAAAATACTACCACTAACACTGCACTCTAAATTGTGCAGAACGTTAATCTCCTTCGCTCTGCAACATCACAGACATGTAGTTCATGCTAATCTCACGTGACTAGTTCATGTTCACTCCTGTCAAGCTGTTGCCTTTGAACACTCATGGCAAGTGTTCACGTTGGACCAGCATAAAGTTAGCTTGATATTGTAAATTGGATATTCGTTTTTCCATCTTCAATAACTTAATAAAGAAAAACACGTTACAGCACATTGGTGAATATATGCGTGATAACTGACAAAGGAAGAACAATTTACAATCATTGATCTCAATTTTTGAGCAAAACCAAATTCATTCTAATCTTTGATATCCTACATTTCATTTACAGACATTACTTTTTACATTGTTTCTCAGGATGTGGGTACAGTTGCCGTAATACTTGGAATCATACATACAGTAGGTGGTCAATATCGAGGTCGTGTGATGCCAACATCTGACAAATCTCATCTGATACCTGTTCGACCCCGTGCAAAATATCGCTAAGAGGAATACAGTGTCCTTCTGTTTCATCCGCTAAAAGATGTAACTCCTGAACAACTTCAGAATATACAGACCATTATGTCGGTGGGGTGAGGAGGATCACACATGTCTAGTGAAACCCTCAGCAACTAAGATGATTAGCCAATGGGATATCAGAGCCTGAAGTTAGACCATAGTAGACCACAGACCCCCATAGTGTGACGTAAGTGCCCAAATGCCCAAGTCAGGCCCAACTACGTGCGAGCAGAACACATCTGGGACACCCTTGATTGATGACATCATCCAGTCGTGCATGCTCATAATAATTCAAACGGATTGTAATTTCTACTGGACATATTTAATGTACTGTATGCTACGATGTAATAAGATATATATTTTATCTATAGCTAGTGCTAAAACAAGCATAACTTTGATTGGAAAATGCTCCTTCCCACATCTTGGTGACCCCCCTTCACTGGAACGTCATGAACGTGATGTCTTGTGGGATACACCGAGCTCTGAATACCGCTCTTACGCGGCATTAGGGTAAGGGTGCATGAAGTGTGGGTTAAGTGGACTGTGTGTTTGCATGTTTTAGGATTAGGGCATACTTCAGTACCGTGTGAACGCACATTTAAGTCCACAAGACTGCAAGTGTAGGCACAAACCTTTACATCCTAAAAGCAGAAGCTCCATGCAACACCGCTATGTAACACACCAGTGTATTGGCTGAGCTTTCGGTGCAACACCTTCATCAGAACATGTGACATAAAATGACACAGACTATATAGACTCCAAAGAGCAGGTGTAGATAAGTGCGGACAGATGCACTTAAGCAGTAATCAAGTCAATCAGGCATCGTCACTCAGAGTCATGAAGATTGACCAATAATATAATACTCAGAATAGTGCCATATACAGAACAATAGACATTTAATGTTATAGTCTTATGATACCACTCTAGTGTTTAGTGATATCTATAATATGTTGTGATCCTTTAGACACCTTGATTTGACTATTGTTCTATGTCATGTTAAATATTCTAGCTTGTATCCTTCCTTTACTATATTCATGTGCCTCTTGTGGTGTGCTGTTTTGTGGTGTTTGATTGACTTTTTGTACGTATACGTCCAGTTTTATTGTCTATTCTGTATATGGCACTATTGTAAATGCATCTGTCCTGTCTGGTTAAGTGCACCTACAGTATCTACACCTGCTCTTTGGAGTCTATATAGTCTGTGTCATTTTATTTGCCACATGTTCTGATGGAGGTGTTGTACTGAAAGCTCAACCAATACACTGGTGTGTTACATAGTGGTGTTGCACGAAGCTTCTGTTTTGAAAATTGAGATTTTTTCTTTACTTTTGGTGTGCAGATTTCCCTTTTGCTATAAATGTTCACATCCTGAAATTTACATAATTTCTTTCTACTTCAATCTTTTAGTCTAGAGGTCTAAAACCACATTTATCGTAATCCTTGATAGGGTAGGACGTCAAAGATGAGAATTCAATTGGTTTGAGACGTCTAGTTCATAAAGGAAATGAGCTATTGAATAATGCATTTTGTAGAATTAAAAAAATATTTCCTCAAAAATTCAAATCAATGGTTGTAAATTATTCTTCCTCTTTCACTTATCACACATAAATTCACCAATGTGCAAAAAAAATAACACACCTGAACAACAATGAACTAACTGGAACTTGAGTAAATGTCCATCAATAAATCCTCTATGAATTGTACTTGTATGAATTCTAATAAAAAAAAGAAAACATCGAAACATTTTTTACATTAAAATCCATAAACAGAGAATAACCAGGCTCTCTCTCCCCCGCGCCCCTCCCCCTGCAGCACTCGCAGGCTCGCCCCCATCTCTGCACGTGCGCTTTCGTGCACAGTGTTGTGTTTCGAAACATAAACAGTGAGACTGGGGTAGAAACTAGGACTTGTGTGTTTTTCTGCCATCTGCTGGACATGGACACAAACTGGTGATTGTCCCTTTAAACAACCCATCACTGCTCACTTCAGCTGTTTGGGAGAAGGTTGAGAGACAAGGTTTGACACACAAACTTCACCAGAGCATCAACTGACATGACGGTGAGTATGAGTATGACTACATTTTCCTTTTTGGGTGAACTATTCCTTTAATATAATTTAAAATAAGATCAACTTTATTGATCCCCGTGGAGAAATGTCACTGTCACAGGAGCCATGTTCATAAACCAAGCAGTTACTGTTACTACCATGGACGTAGGAGCCGTTACAGACATTATAGAGGGGACATGTTCCTCCCATGTCAAAAGTCAAAGTTTTATTCTAATCCCAATTTCCATAACCCGATTAAGACAATATTCTGGTTACCAGAAACCTGGCATATGCCGGTATTAACCAGAATATTTGGTAATTTAAACACATTCGGAAAATGCCCCTTAACGGAATATTAATTTACGTATGTTCAATCTGCAAGGAATCTTGGGTCCCAGACGAGATCAAGTAGCTGCCAGCCTATGATATGAGGAATGTAGTAGGTTTGTTCAAATCTCTCCATAACTGCACATGCTTCTCAAACAGTGGGCACTTTTTTAACTGATTAATCACAGAGCCTACCGTGTCTTGACAGAACATGTACACAAATTTCTTTACCATACACTTGTGGACACCAAACTGATCCACAACCATAAGACACTAAGCACAACTTCCCAATTTGTACAGGATGATAGCAACACACATAGCAAGTGGCACATTTCATCGCAAAGTTTCATAACCCTTTACATCATTACGTACAATTTGTTGAATGAGCCTTGCAAACATTTTCTTCCCACTATAGCTACTATAACTATGCCTCTATGTGCTATTTCCTCAAGCTCTCGTGTGCCATGGTTGAGGATGTGCATGAAAACAAGTGTTCCTGTTAAATTATCCTGTAGAAGTGCTAAGAAGATAACACAATATAACACAAAACAAGCATCTTCCAAACCTTTTGTAGAAAAGGGACTTATAGCGGGAAAAGCATGTGCATGTCCTCTATAGTTTATTTGGAATATGTTGATTAACATACAGGAATATGCACAGAGCTCAACACTCTACAGAGCATGTAAAAAGTTTTTTCAGAATATTGCCATAACCAGAATATGGACCTTAGTCAGAATATGGTGTGCATGTAAACATGGTCATTGTCTATCTGACTGTTAACTGCAGTGTACCACTGTGCTCTTATCACTTACTGCGGCACGTTTTCTGAAAAAACGTCATACGTCCATCTTTTCATGGACTCTGTGTCAGACATCAACGCATCGTTTCTGACTCTGCCGTCAGTGTCAGTGCAGGCGGCACAAGGTGAGGGGAGGCTTGTTTTTCACCTCCGCTCTGTCGCGCTGAAACATGGGCGGCGTTATGACTTGACGGCTGCCGGCCGTGAGTGAGAGGTGTTTAGAGCGTCACAACCACTAGTTAAACCTGCGTACACGCTCTGAAAGAGGTGCATATATGCAATTTCTGAAATAAAGATGTGGGTAAACGACATTTACCTTCCACTACATCCCTGGATGCTACTCATGATTACTTTTACATTATTACTACTAATTATATGCTTTTCCTACTGCTGTACCCTATAAGGAAAAGGCATAGAAGGTATGTATACACCTGAATTAAACCCTAGCAGGGATACAAACTATTATCCAGAATACTTCCAGTGTCATAGAATTAGAATTATGAAATATTTTGTGTTAACATAATCAGAATAATATATTAACTCCACATTAAAACTGCTGCTTGTCAGTTATTTGACTTTGGTCCAAACAGGACCAGTTTTCTGGCCTGGCTGCTCTGAATTACTTACCTTTTATTAATCTCAGTATATCTTCATTAACTAGTAGTTGACAAATTCAGTTTTTGCAGAATATTTCAATGTTTAACACGAACGGCATCTTTTAGGATCAAATCATGTCAATGGATTGATGAATAACTTGACACTTTCTGTGGCATCCAGTGCAGAGCTTTAAGTCCAATACCCTGCCTAGTGCCTCCCTAGTGACACCGGATCACTGGAGTCTCTCCTTTATAAGCCCTGGGCGGGGTACTCACGATGACGGGCCCACGGCTGGTCTGGCGGTAGGTGTTCTGGTAGCCCAGGTAGAGAATCAGTGTGGCAGTGCAGTAGAGGAAACCAAACACGCCCACAGACACAAAGAACTCCGCCGAGGAGGAGAAGTTGCCCTGGAGGAAGGCCTCGGACGTCGGCGCAGTCTGGTTACATGTTGGCACCAAATATGGCTTGGCCAACAACCTGAAGACAGGGAAAGGGCAGAATGGGATTTCCAATAGAAATTCTGGCGTTTCGTCTGGGTTTTTTTTTTTTTTTTTACACTCGGTTTGATTTTAGACAGAGAAGAGAAGATCAGAGGTTCCTCACCTGGGTTACTCTACTCTCCAATGGAGGCAAGAAGAAAGAATAGAATGGATTAGGAAGGACTTTCGAGACTTTGCAAAGCGTGTTAACGCACATGCTTACTGTCTGGTCTTATGTGTGACTGTACAGTATATCAACTTCATCATGAAGACATTACTCAGGGTTTGGGACACAGGAACTCAACCATTCCCTGATATAACGACAGATGCTCTCTCACACATTGTTCCCCTCAGCATAGCTTGCTGGGGAGTGTGTCGTTTTGTGTCACAGTAACAGTTGGAAGTACAAACACACAGACACCTCATCAGACACAAACCTCCATCACTTTCTTGTAAGACCAGAAAGCAAGGAAATGGCTAGTCATTAATGCATGAGAGATTAGGGCTGACCCCAATAATTTGACTGGTCGATTGCTTGGTCAACACACACATTGTCTGACCAAGATTCTAATAGATATTCTGTTAAAATTCTGTTATTCTTTTAAATTACCTAAACACTTGGTCTCTGTTCTAAATTATGTGTAGCATATTCAGCTTTGTTATTGGTAAATGTTGAAATAATAAAATAAAATAAAATGAAATAATGAAATATCCCGCACACTGCTCTTGCAATGTAACACATATTTAAAGTCTGGGTAAAGCACTAATAAACATGTGTTCTGAGTTTGTCACACCACAGAAAATGTGTTATTAACCACCTAGCCAAATTTGAATGATTGAAAAAAATCGGCAAGTATATAAAATTAGGTTTCAAAACCGCGAAAAAAATAAGCAGTATTCCCTGCTCTGAAACGCTGAAGGAGGAAGTAGGAAGTGTAGTAAAACACTGGGGGCGTGTCCTCTGAAGTAGGAAGTAGGAAGTGTAGTAAAACATTGGGGGCGTGTCCTCTGAAGGAGGAAGTAGGAAGTGTAGTAAAACACTGGGGGTGTGTCCTCTGAAGGAGGAAGTAGGAAGTGTAGTAAAACACTGGGGGTGTGTCCTCTGAAGGAGGAAGTAGGAAGTGTAGTAACTGGCGATTGAGCGGGAGAACCACTGATGCTAATGCACTGTAGTTTTTATACAGTGTTAGGGGAGGACTCCTCTAATGCCAAATATGGCTCCAGTGCATCATCAAGACATGAGTTCAGGCCCACCCAAAACATCCTGAACACAGAAATGGTACAAAACTGTTTAACTACACAATTCAATACTACATAGTTCACAGTCTTTTCACGTGTTTTCAGCAATTATTTTCTAACATGTATAACGTATTTAGAAACAAATCTCTGAATGTCCTTCACATGGACTTTAATCACTAATGTTTCGGTCCAGTGCATAAACTACATATCTATATTTTTCTTTCATCTTATTATATGCAATGACGCACCTGCATTACAGTTAGGGTGTGTGAGCATAAATAAAAAATATTCTGTTGACTTATGCAATTTTTTTTATTTATGATCAAAAGCTTCTGGAAAAAACCTCTGACACTATGGAAAGAAATCTACCGCCAGCATCTCTCCTGATTGCCCAGGGCGCAGCTGCAGTACAACCACACTGCATTGTAGACTTGCTGCACTAAAATCATAAATAAAAATACATTTTCCCCTCTTCTTATGTCATGAACTAAAATTCTTCTGTCAAACAGACTGAGCTAACATGGTAAGTGCAGTAGGTTACATGCAATCTAATTTATTAAACTGGACTGGATTTACGCTGAAGCATGCAGTATATAGAAAAATAAAAAATATATATAAAATGTTGACCAATTGATTGGTTGGGAAAAATGCCAGTCAACCCAGACTTTTTTTGGTCGAAGACAGCCCAATGAGCGTCGCTCACAGCCAATACACGTCAATTTTTATGTCTCCGTGGATCTTCTAGTACTCTACCTGAATGGGTAGCCAAACTCAGGACTGACAACCTCTGGGGTCTTGCCTGGGCATTCGACTGTGAAGTGGGTTGTCCCGGAGTAGCCTCCTGTGGTGGCGAAGGCAAAGATGGTGAACACCTGTGGAAAAAACAATGGCGAGATGGAATGGAAAGGAGGATCAGGTGCAAAGAGGGACAGAGAGAGACAGAGAGAGAGAGGAAAAGGGAAGGGAGAGCCAAAAAACATGTTTCAAGTTTTGGGAGACACGTGATTTTTCACACTGTTCTGAGGATAAACATCCCATTGTTTAGGACAAGGCTCTCCTCATTCAGTGTCTTCTGTGGAGCGAGCAGCGTGTACCCACCCAGTATATTTATGGCTAGAATCAGCTCGTACAGCATTTGTTTCCCAAATACCTTTGATCACAAAAGAGCCAACCACAGTGATTTTTTTTGCAGCAGACAAGTTTTAAGTGGTCAGGTGTGCCAGATCCTGCACATTCAACAACCTTTTATAAGGCAGTCATAAAGTGTTGCAGAGTGGTGACTTTGCAGTAAAGATTTTGAGTCAGCTCCAATGCCCTGCTAGGCCATGGTTCAACAGGAAATGGGCCCCTCCGCTCTAGCTACAAGCTAGTCATGGCTAGCACCAAGAACACCTGACTACATAGAACCGCAAGGGACCTCAGGATCAGAAAGCTTAGAAACCACATCCTTCACGGTTCCCTCTCCGTTAATATAAGAAGCTTTTATTTTTACCTCAGCCTAAGTTCCCCAAACTTTCTCTCACTATCACTCTTTTCCCTACAGTCGCCCGATCCAACATCCTCTTTCCACACAGGAAACTCCCTCCCTCACAGAGTGCTGAGAGAGCAAACACAAACAGACATGAGGCTAACAGAAAGAACATTCAGCCTAAACTAACCTTGCTATCCTGCTCCGTACAAACCACTAAGGCTCTGGTGTACTCAGAGCTAAACAATTACAGAACCATTTCTAATCTACCTGTCCTGAACTTTTAGAGAAAATTTTTAATCAACTACTTCAGAATTCTTCTAGTTCATCTAACCAACAACGGCATTTTATAAAAGCTCCCATCTGGTAAAAACGACAGCAGAGACAGCCCTACTCAAAGTTGTAAATGACCTGAGAATTATTGTGGATGCAGACAATATGGCTGTCCTTCTTCTCTTAGACCTCAGTGTAGCATTTGATACAATCGACCACAAAATTTTAATTGACAGACTTGAGAAATGAGTGGGTCTCTCTGACTGTATTTTAGCTTGGTTTCAGTCTTATTTAGCTGGTAGATAGTTTTTTGTCAGCCTGGGTGCTTATGTATCAGAGATTCATAGTATTGAATATGGTGTTCCTCAAGGGAGCATTCTCAGCCCAATTTTGTTTTGATTATATATGCTCCCACTTGGAAATATTATTAACCATCACCATGTCAATTACCAGTTTTATGCTGATGATACACAATTGCACATCTCTGTTTCGCCAAATGACCCCAATACACTGCATGCTCTCGTTGCCTGTCTCACTGACATTAATGTATGGATGGGTAAAAACGTTTTAAAACTAAATGAGGAAAACAATGACGACATTATTATTATTATTATTATTATTATTATTATTATTATTATTAAGACCCAACGCAGCAAGAGAAAAACTACACTCAATGCTTGGTGGTCTTAGTAAACACATTAAAACACAAACATTTTACCAAGGTTATTAAAACATTGTTTTTTCATCTTAGAAATATCGCCAAAGTCAGACCTTTTTTTTTAATTCAGAAAGATGCTGAAACATTGACGCTTTTATTACTAGCCATTTAGACTATTGTAGTTCCCTTTTTACTGGATTACCTAAAAAGTCTACAAAACTACAGCAGAATGCTGCAGCCAGAATCTTAACTAAAACAAAGAAAATGGAGCGCATTACCCTACTGCTTAAAGGAATTGGCCAGTGTGCTAAGACCCCAGGTCATGTCTATGTCCAGATGTAAATTAGCCATGAATTCACCCCCTCTCACGGTGTACTCGCATTCCGAAATTAGGTAGTTGACATTGACATCCATTCTATTCCAAACAAGTGTTTAGCAGCTCCCATAGCTGTATCTTTGTTTTCTCCAACACAAGTAAGCCGTGGGTAGGGAGTTTTCTCCTAAATTGCCCACAAACGAACAAATCCACAAGTTTAGATTCTGTTTACAGAGACTGAGAGGTGCGCGGTTAGAATTCTGAGCAAAGATAGTGGCTGTATGTATCTATCAACTGAATGCTGTAAGTGTAAATCGGTGAGCATGGGCAGTGGATTTGTGTTGGACAAAACGATGAAGGTGCCTCCTGTTTTTATGCCCGTAAACTGTGGAACACACTGCCTCTGGATATTAGAATGGCAAGTTCTCTGTATTTTTAAAGGGACATTAAAGACCTATCTTTTTAATCTGGCTTTTAATTTGGAGTAATGTTATAGCCTTAGTTTTTAAGTTTTATCATTGATTTGTCTGTTTTCAACATTTTGTTGTTGGCTATGTAAAGAACTTTGGGCTGCATGTTTGTATGAAAGGTATAAATAAAGTTGAGTTGAGTTAATGAAAATGTGGCCTGATATTCTGGAACTAAGATAGGCGCATAGTGGTCCTAAGTACTACTGAACACCAAAGACTGGCGACAACAGTGGAGACATCATTGAATTATCGGTGCTCCTTCTTTAAATAGAAAAGAGTTCCATCCTTGTACGCATTGAGGGGCCGACAATATTGTTGTGATCCTGGCTGCTGTTACTGTTTCCTCCTATTTTTAAAGGCAAAACTTTGAGGACAGACCTGAAAGTGTAACAGAGCACAAGACATAGCGGAGTAGGATTTGATACAGCGCCAGTGCCACACTGTCAGAATGTCGATGGCAACTGGAAGGATGGTGGTGAAGATGCGACAGCTTGCAACACCATCTGTCTCTTCCACCTCACCCCACTCTTTCCTCTTGTACGTGTTTCAGCTCCCGTCTCATATGATGGTAAAGTTAGGACATGAAATATGTCCACTACATAGGTTTACTTCTAAGGTTACCTGTATCTTACAGATACATTTCAGTGGAATTCCTGTGGAAACAGAACACTGACTGAGTGAATATGTTATTCTGATTTGTATTCAGGGAGAGGGATGATGTCTTTTGGCTGTAACATAAGTTTTTGGGCAATTGTAATGGTCACCATTACATAAGGACTTGTCTCAACATTGTTGCATTGATTACATAGTACTGACTGTGACTTTTTACCTGTGACCATCGCCAGGTAAGGTTTAAGGTTGAACAATGCATTGAATTCATATTGATATTGCAATACCAAAGAATGCAATATCCACATCGTGAAGTCAGTGCCAAAATCCGCGAGCGCAAATGACATCCACGTGAGCGGATGTAGAGGAGCCGCACACGCAACTCAAACAGCAACGCACGCATATTATTTTTGCGAGTGCTTTCACAGTACTAGCGCACATAATATCTCTGATCATGCAAGCATTATTGTAGCCTGCGAGGAGAAAACCAGGCTTTGAGCGAGCGCAGAATCAGAGCGCACAACCATCGCTCTCCTGATCGCAAAACTTTCACCTGCTCGCTCACGAGTGTTTTTTCTTTTTGGCAGTAAACAACAAAGGACGAAGAAACACCCTCTTAATGCTTCCTGAGAAATGGCTGTGGAAACGCCTCACATAAGAGATATTTCATTGTACTAGTTTCATTATGCATTATTTACATTTTCCAAGCTATATTCCAAGCAAGCTATAATGAACTAACAAGCTATAATGAACCCAAGCATAAAGATGGTGATGGTGATTTTTGTTGGCGTAATTACTCATCTACAATGTCTAAAAATGTTGGCTGTTTATTGGTTCATTTTGATGGTGATGACTGAATCTTCTTGTAAGCTGTGCATAAACAAGCTATACCTAGAAATGTTCTGACAAAAAGCCACCCCCCGAGGAAGTCCTTCCTCCAATGAAAAGCATCTGATTAAGGCGTGTAATGCTCGCTTTCCTTCTTCCTCTCAAGAATAATGTCCTTTGTTCACCGTCCTACACCCACATCTGCCGAAGCACATTTGCAGATCATCAGGATCAGTCATTTACATAATGTTTGAACAGTACGGGCCAAACCATAGAGCCAGGCACTGAGGTGAACAGCCTACACACTGCAGTGCATATCAACAGCTAGCCACTTGAGGCCTACATGATATCATACAACACAAAAACACATTCACGTACACACACACACACACACACACAGAATGGACTGCAGGATTAAGCAAGGTTCTAGTCCAATGAACATTTCAGGGAACAGGTTTCATCTTTCAGGTGTCTCTGGAACTCTACAACATTTCTCAGCTTTCATCTCAGCCTCGTATGACCCACCCCTCAACCTGTCCCACCCAGGCCAACAGCCTCACAGATGAACTCAAATAAACAGTCAAGCAGTTCCCCTGGCCATTGCTCCTATCCTGGGTGAGCGTCACACCCAGCCTCCCACTGACCAACTAAGGCATTCTTGCTGCCTTTCCTCAGACTGTGATCAGGGAGGGGCAGGAGAGATAAGCGAGGACAGGCAAATCTAGTCAAAAACAAATCAACGAAACAAATCATTGCTTTCATACAGTA
>OMKK01082682.1:0-15552 GCA_900302305.1 Polymixia japonica | reverse complement strand
TACTACTACTACTACTATACTACTACTACTATACTACTACTATTACTACTACTATTATTACTACTACTACTACTATTATTACTACTACTACTATTATTACTACTACTATTATTACTACTACTACTACTATTATTACTACTACTACTATTATTACTACTACTATTATTACTACTACTATTATTACTACTACTACTATTATTACTACTACTACTACTATTATTACTACTACTACTATTATTATAATTACTGCTACTAATAACATGAAAGCAATATTTGATTCTAGATAAGCATTGCTCTGACATGCTTTGTAATTATTCATGGTTTTATTCCACAGATATACATACATTATACATACATTATACATACATTATGCATACATTTTGTGAAATGGCCTTGAACTAAAATTACATTCTATAGAATGTTTTACTGTCATGTCAGCAATCATTTTGAGTTTGTGTCATTTTTGTAAAAGGTAGTTATCTCATTTGGACTGAAGCCCTTCATTTTTAACACGTTTCACCTCTCAAGACTCGGTTGTGTTAACGTTTGTGCCCCATTCAGAGTTCAAGGCTGCGTTCGACATCTTCATCCAGGATGCAGAAGATGGCTGCATCAGTACCAAAGAGTTGGGGAAGGTGATGAGGATGCTGGGGCAGAACCCCACCCCTGAAGAGCTGCAGGAGATGATTGATGAGGTGGATGAGGATGGTATGTCAACAATACCCATCAACAAGCAACATCACTGCACAGCTCACCTGAGATGACTCATCGCATTCATTGATGCACAGTATCATGTGGCCACGATCAGTACAAGGCTTCTGCAGAATCTTCCATGACATCAATATGAACAACAGTAAACAATGGTTAATGGTTCTTCCATGCTTTCATGATGTGTGTGTTTGCAGGCAGTGGAACAGTAGACTTTGATGAGTTCCTAGTGATGATGGTACGCTGCATGAAGGAGGAGAGCAAAGGAAAATCAGAAGAGGAGTTGGCTGAACTGTTCCGTATGTTTGACAAGTATGTTTCTCATTGGACTTTGTTACCATGTTATATAGACTTACTTCAGAACATGCATCACAGGGGCCAGGCTGAGCTGAGCCGAGCCATACTAGACTGTCTTAGTAAGATGCTTTGATATTATCTAGATCAGCACAGTACAGTAGATGGCAGTTTAGTGTGGAAAGAGTTCAACTAAGCAAGCAATCCAGATGTGAAAAGTAACAACTGGCTCATGTTGTGTCAAGGAATGGAGACGGCTACATTGACTTAGAGGAGCTGAAGACCATGTTGGAGTCCACCGGGGAAGCCATCACTGAGGACGACATCGAGGAACTGATGAAAGATGGAGACAAAAACAATGATGGCAAAATTGACTATGACGGTACGGGGGAGGGGCCCAGTAGTTACACACACCTTGTTAATCAACCCTGTAGAGCACTTCTATGTATGACTGCTGAGGGAGAACCTTCTCCTTGCTGGAACATTTGGAATCAGATGGTAACCCTCAGCGGTGGGGCTCTGTAACAAATGAGCTTTATAAATACAGGTGGTACGCATAAAACAGCATCACTACTCACGACTTGAACAATATTGAAAAATAATTTAAGTCAGCATATTGTGGAAATGCAGCCGTACAGAGAAGAGTTTATAAAGTGCCACCTAATTCCACAGCCTACATCCAGTTTCCAGCCTTATAAAGGTGTTGCACCTGTCATTCACTTTGTACCTTCTTTCACAGAGTTCCTGGAGTTCATGAAGGGTGTTGAATAAAGGATTCCCTGGTAACAGGACACCTAGTACAGCAGCATCGTAACACCTCCGTTTGGCTGGAACACGATCAGATGGCTTCCCTCAATCAAACGCTCCCACTTCCTGTACGGATTTATCTCTACGTCTGTCCTCAACTATGACGTCTCTGCTGTCAGATGAACATCTTTTATCATTCAAAATGTTCATTCTCCGATAATGGTAGTAAAATGAAAGTGTCATACATTTAAAAAAAACACGATATATTTTCAATAAAGAAAGATTTTCAGTATTAATATTATGTGTCTATTCTATGTGAAATCACAGAAATGGTAATGATGTCTAGTAATAAGTCAGGTTGGTACACTGTTAATAATATTAATACTAATAATAATAATAATGGCTTTCATTTATATATATATATATATATATATATATATAATATAAATGAAAGCCATAATCAAGGTCGCTTTACACACACAGTCACACAGTCACCCAAACAAACCAACTATTAATGCTGCATTATGTCAACCAATAATCACCAATAATTAGGCTGAGGGCCGGACATATTCTATAACCAAAAGAGAAGGCATCAGTCATTCTGTAAGCATCCCTGTTTTAAACCAGAACACTGGAATGCATGCAGGTCAATGAAGTATTGGATTTACTATGACCCTAACATCCATTTAGCAATACCCAGGACCTGATGTAACTATCCCTTGTGTGTTTGGGTGAGCACCCAGGAAGAAGACTGGGAAGTAGGCCTCAAAAAGGTGGCTATACTACAAACATATTATATAAGTATACTTCCTCTTTAACTACTGTTTACAACAGACATTACAAGCAGATTGCAATAAACCTTCCAGCCAAAGAGTAACATTCGTGTGCCCAGAACGTATGGACTACTTTCACCTAAAGCTGTTTTATAATGAATAGAACCAAATCCAGTATCCTATCTGTATAATAAAGTTGAAGTTGTCTGTCTGTCTATCTGTGTGTGTCTTTAATGCACGCCCCAGGTCAGATTAATAATAATAATATTATTATTATTATTATTATTATGTATTATTATTATTATTATTATTATGTACACAAAAATATTGCTTTGCGCCTATTTAACCTGGGCAACGCCGGGCACATATAATGCACACATAAAGACCTTTATAATTTAGGGACCTCTGGTTGATGTTGCAGTTATGTTGCACAAGTACTGATCCTAGATCTGCATAACAGGCACTTTCAGCATAACAGATCTTAAATTAAGAATTAGGAAAGCCTATTGTACAGAATAGTATTGCATATAACTGTTGATAATTCTAATGCCCTGTACTACTGCTCTAACCTTAATGGTTATTTTGTTATTGAACTTTGTAACCAAAATTAATTAATTGTTAAGATCCACACTGTAGATTTGTTGAGACCACCACAAAAAGACCAGCAGAGGACTGGGCTGCTGCAGAGGTGTATAAGGAGGAGGCTGGGCTGGTAGAGCTTCAGGTACATTTGTGCAGGCCTGTAGACAGGTAGATGCCATCACACATAACTGAGTTGACAAATGAGATATTTGTATCACTGAGGAACTCTGGTATATTGTTAAAGAACATGTTGAATATCCTGACGACTGCACAACATTTGGGCATACTGGCACGCTTAGCATCAAATGGCATTCCATAACTAACGCTCTCTGCATCCTTTGGAAAGATGAAGAGTTATCTGGCTTTAGATCAGCTCACAGCTGCACAAAGCCATAGCATTTTAGACCAAGCTTTACAGAATGGAAACTATATAGGTAAGTAGGTTCTAATATAACTACCAGATGCTCAATGCAGGAAGAAAATATGATGTTAACCTATGGGTGAACTAATGGTGGCTTTAAGTATTAAAAGTAGTGTTCTTTAATAGTTAAAGAAATATAACAAATACTGTTCAATGACTAGGAACCTTAATATTGAGCCTGGAGTGTACCACTAGATAGACAACAGACTAACTTGGTGATAAATTATTATTCATTAATTGATTTTTTTTTTTTTTAAACTAAAAAAAAAAATCCAAAATGAATACATATTTTACATGATTGAAAATATTCATATTAATTTAGATCTGTGTTCTATAACTACTTTATATTCAGGAATATGTTAGCCTGCTCAACGTGTGTAATAAGCAGTATGGTGGTCTGGATCCACAAAGTAGACAGACGAAGTGAGAGACTCCACTTCCGGCTACTTCCGTCTTCAACGCGTCTTTTTTGCCTGGAAGTCAATGAGAGCCAGTATCTTCTGTTCTGATTTATTTGATTCAACCAATCAGCGTCATGTTAACAGAAGCTACACGCGCATGCGCATCGATGCTGCATGAGAAACATGGAGTATCTGGTTTTTTAGACAGCATGTCTGCAGGAATATTATCTATTTATTGTTGCTACTCGACTCGTCACTTTATTGGACTAAAGCTAGTTTGGTCTAGTCGTACTTACATGGTCAGACTAGAATAAATCTACAGCAGAAATGTGCAGCGCTGCCTGGTCAGATAAAATGCTGCAGCTACTCCGCAGAATGAATAACTTTCATTCAGCAGGTAGATACGTTTCATCATGTGAAAGACATTATGTGTCTTGTACGACGAATACACATGTTAACTTAGACGGAATGCATCAGCTTTACAGTGAAATCAGTCGATATTTCCGCCTACGTCCTAATGTTGTTACTGTTCCTACCAGGCTCCAGTCGTGTCAGATGTCTGAGGTTTGAAGTTGCTGGAGAACAAGTTGGATGGATTCCTCCTCATGTTGCCTCCATCTTGACAGATTATCCTGATGTCTTCAGTCCACCACACGGTGGCGCAATTTCAATCCGCCAGAGTCTGGACTCATATGGGAGCAGATCAGAGGCTGTGGACAATGTTCTGCAAACCCTAAGGAAGAGAGTTTCACTGACTTGTTTAAAAGGATGGAGAGATGAGGTAATGGCCTTAATACAATATATATAACCATTTCGCGTGCACACACATTTATAGTTTTTAAATAGTACTGAGATAGTTAAAAATGCATTAAACAACAACTCTACATGTATGATAATAAATCCAAAACAATCTTTCAGAAGTATGAAGTAATGGCAAGGTTCTGTGACACTCCACTGATGTGGATGGAAAGAGCAGCTACAAGTAGGTTTTGGTGCACAGTGACAGTACCATATCAATATGCACTCACAATATTGTCAGCATAAACCAACAATAATGCTATTGAGCAGGTCTTTTCGGGGTGAAGCGTTATGGAGTCCATATAAATGGATACAGTCGGAGTGAGACCGGGGAGCTCAGGATGTGGTTGGCACGGCGATCACCCACAAAGCAGACCTACCCAGGACGACTTGACAACCTGGTGAGTCCTGCGCTCCATCTACAGCAAACCCTCTCTGAACAAGGCTATGAGATTATCAAGACCGCCTGGCTGGTGAGAACAGACAGGGTATGAAACTAACTTTATCATCAGGTCACAGTAGATCATTGATTTGGAAGTATACCAGACAATTTAATTCCTTAGTAAGGAAAATAGTTTTTAAAACAAACAGGCGGTTTGAAAACAAGCTGAATACCTGCCTAAGAGAAAAATCAACTTGACAGACTTTTGAGCTGCTGCAAAGATTTACCAGCATTTAGCTTTATGGTCATTTCAATCCCTAATTATTGATCAGTTGAGGGAGAAGATAAAAACATAATTCTGATGGTTTAAAATTGATTGGTGTGTCTTTAAGGCAGCTGGTGGAGTGGCTGCAGGTATCGGCATCAAACAAACTCTGGTCAAAGAATGCGAGGAGGAAGCATGCATCCCGGCGGCCATTGCTGAACTGGCTCATCCTGTGAGCACAGTAAGGTTAGTGGACTCCCACCAGGTCCAGGAGAAGGTCATGTGGAGGTGGCATGGATGGGACATAACAATTAAGTAACCTCTGTTTGTATGTAAATCATTACAGGGTTCCTGCTAGACTTTTTATTTCCCCTTTTCAAAATAATTGACTGGGGACTGAACAATATTTTTAATTATTGTTAATTATAAAAACAATCTGTACATTTCCCCAGAGCTGTGTGGGAACTGTCATCATGAAATCAAAGTTTTTTTAATCTACAAAAGACAGTTTAATGACATACATATTGTTGTGTGGCTGTGGCATGTTGCTGTTCTACAGCTGATTAACTAAGCACCTCTTGTAGCTACACCTATGAGGATGAGGAGGGTGTGTTCCCAGAGAGTCAGTTTGTCTTTGACTTGGAACTTCCTCCGGAGTTCAAGCCCAGAATAGGAGATGGAGAAGTGCAAGATTTCTACCTCCTTCCAATAGATAAGGTTAGTGCTGTTTTGTAAAACGCTGTGACCAAAGTGCTTACATGAAAGAACATTGTTCCCAATGATCTGCGTCGGTCTTGGTCTAGTACATAGTATTGTTTATGTACATTGTCTGAAAGGCTGCATCATAATAAATACATTGTGCACATTATCATGGTTTCAGGTCAAAGAACTGCTGGTCAGTGATGAGTTCAAACCCAACTGTGCCATGGTGGTTTTAGACTTCCTCATCAGACACTCCTTTATCGAGCCAGATACAGGTATACCTCCAATCAACCCTAAAAAAACAACGCTGTCATCTATGTTAGAGATACCAGATCCCTTGTTAAAATAACCGTGAAATAATCTGATGCCTTTCATTTCAGAGCCGTTTTATCAGGAGTTTGTTGCGAACCTCCATCAAACGTTATAGATCCTAAGATGAGGTTGGGAACTACATGCTCTGAGGCCGTGGTCTGATATGGTTCATCCAGCACTTAACAATAAATGGTTTGTATCAAACATGAGAGAAATCTTGTTTTTAAAAATGGAACAGGTGACTAAACACACACGTGGTCTTTCCCTATTACAATTTATTTCTTTTAGAGTACATTTAAAAAGAGAACTGACAAAATGTGAGGATAACTTTGTATACAAAAGACTTAACTGCCTCTCAAATAACTAAGCTCTTTCAGGAGTTTCTTGCATTATACATTTATAACTTCACATCATTTTCTTTTCATAAGTTTATTTTCAAACATTGAACTTTTTTTGTCCATAACTTGATTTTGCAAAATATAGATACCAATACATAATGATAAGCCAGTAGAATGTCACAAAGGTTAATACATACAGTACTAGAGAAATTAAAAGGTAAAGTAATAGTTGTAGACGTCATGAGTGGACTGGTGGAACGACAACAAGTCAATTCATTTTAAAAATCACTCCCAATAACAGCCTGGCATGCAGGCAAAGAAATCTGAAAGAGAAATGCGAATTTGCAAAAGCTTTAATACCGAACCGTATACAAAATCATATCCCCTTTCAAACCATGACAGTGTGTCTGACAGTCCACATCAAGTTGATTTATTCTGACTCAAAAGCCAAACTAATGATCAACTAAAATCTTAAGTAAATTAATACAATACATGAACAAGCTTATATAAAACACTCAAAAAAAATCAGTTAGTCTCATTATCCAAGTATGCATTTAATATGTATTTATAGTCAAAGGCAAATAAAAACATGTAGCTATTTAAATAAATCAAATTTGCTTGTATCAAAGGAACTATAATATCGGACTGTTGGTTCATAAAAGAGAAAAGCTGGCCCATATGAAGGTAGGTTAGTCTATTTATCCATAGTGAAACAAAGAGAAAGAACACCTACGGAATGACTGAACAGAAATGAAAGACATGCACAGACACACTGCAAGCCATGGAGGTCACTGACAACATCTCTTCTGTTAGGACCAGAGAATATCAATGTTTAACAACTCCTGTAGGAGACTGGACAGGCCTTCTGGGTACTACTGCAGTGAGACAGATGTTTCTTCTCTTACCCTTCTCTTAGTTGAGGACCTAATTAAAAATCTTAACCACATTATTTTCATTTGAAAGCTGATATCAATCACCTTGGCCTTAAAGGTGTATACTCCCTTTTTCATTACATTTGACCTCCCATGTCGATTTCCTTTGGCCTGGTTAGATCTGTTCCCCCTCATCCCCATTCCCAGTATGAAATCTTGCCCACCTTAGCGTGAGGGCAGACAGAAGAGGGATGCATCATTTTTCCTTGGCCTGGTTTGTTTTCCCTTCCCACCCACTCCCATCTTTCCAAAGGTCTCTATAGCAGAAGGCAGCCATTCTTCTTGCCCCGTTTCTTGGCCTGGAGCGCCGCCCTGGTGGCCATCTCAAACACCTCCCTGACGCCATCTTTCGTTTTGGCAGAACACTCCAAGTAACCAAAGGCACTGATGCGGCTCGACATTTCCCGCCCATCCTCTAGTCTCACTGGTTCCTGTTTGGATTGATCAAGTAGTAAAGGGTTAAAAAAAAAAGAACAAATATAGTGAGTATGATGACACATTTATAAAAGAAAGGTACAAAATATAGATAATAAGTAAAATTAGTAAGGAGGGACATTCTCAAAAAAAAAAGTTATTTTGTATTTTATAGCCACACCTTGACTTGAGTCAGCAGTTACTACTTGTAAAATAAAAAGCTAACGTGTAGCAAGCTGAATTAAAGAAATCAAGTATGTATACTGCTCAATACAAGAACTCTGATGTTTTTCCACTGCCAGCGGGGCTGTTGTCCACAAGGGGGAGATGTCTCCCATAGGAATGAATGGACTTCCATATCGCAAACCAACAGAGAAGTTCATTGTGAATGAGTCTTGTACTTCTACTGGAAGTCAACTGTGTTCCACTTAACATTTTGCTCTTAATAGTTTGTGACTGTACACACAAGAAATATAAATAACAACCTGCCATGTCGAAATAGTGTTTCTTAATACAGGTTCCCACACATTTTTACCAATGAATTTTCAAAACTTTTTCACAACTTTTCCATAATATTTTACCCCATTTCCATGACTTTATTTAAGTAGTTTAAAATAGGCAGGCCTATATCGCGATCATAGGGTGCAATGAAGACGCTCTTACTCCACTGTGCTGCACTAAGACAAGCATGGAATATGGAATGAAATACCTTTGTCTACACAAACAGTAGAATTCCATTCCAAATTCCACGCCACGTTTTTGCTATACTCACTCGTTTTGACGTGATACTGACCAAAGTTATAACATCATGCAGACGCAGTCTGTGCAGCGCAGCACTACATTTTAAATTAGTCATATAAGGAACGTATTTTGCATAACGTTAGACATGTTTTGGGATTTTTATTAACATATTCTAACAATAGCCAAAAACAGTGTATATTCAAAACTTTTCTAAAACATTCTGTTAATTCCAAACCATTTCCAGGCCTGGAAAACAGTTTTTCTAATTTCATAACTTTTCCAGGAATTTCATGACCATGGGAACCCTGTTAATAACATAACCCTGCACAATTCTGACTAAATATATAATATATGATACATGGCTAGTTTTAGGGAAAGATAATCTTTGGCTACACAAATAATCATATTTATGATTATATGATGTTTTAGGGAAAGATTAAGAGCTGCATTAATAGTGAAAACACAGGTTGTCATGTCCAGTATACAG
The DNA here is from genome assembly GCA_900302305.1 of Polymixia japonica. Taxonomy (NCBI): domain Eukaryota; kingdom Metazoa; phylum Chordata; class Actinopteri; order Polymixiiformes; family Polymixiidae; genus Polymixia; species Polymixia japonica. The sequence continues at coordinate 6,255 of OMKK01082682.1, read as the reverse complement.
TGTGGGCATCTCCCTCTACACAGACAAGAACATGTTATATATGTGCTTTTTATGTTAATACAAAAGGCATCAATTTCTCCCATTTGTAGGATTTGTAAGAAATTCAATGTGTACATTCCAAATAGATGGATGCCAAGTATCAAAGTAGTTGTGTGAAACCCACTCGAAGCCTACAGGCTTGAACCCCCCAAGAACAGTTTGAATGAGCCCCAATAGGCAGACATCATAATCACCTGTTTCATCTTCGCTAACTCCCGACGTGTGTGCTCATCGTTACGCAGGTCTTTCTTGTTTCCCACAAGAATGATGGGCACATTTGGACAAAAGTGCTTGACCTCGGGAGTCCACTTCTCTGGTATATTCTCTGTGTCAAACACAAGGTAGACAATTAAAACATTTGGCCACCAGAGAGACACAGAATCTGCAAGGCAAAGACAACAGCCCAAATGACCAAGGTCTCACCTAAACTGTCAGGGCTGTCAATGGAGAAGCACATAAGGATGACATCTGTGTCTGGATAGGAGAGAGGCCTTAGTCTGTCGTAGTCCTCCTGACCTGCTGTGTCCCACAGAGCCAGTTCCACCTACAGCACCCAAGAAGATTACATTTCACTCTATAAAGTACTGCTTTTCTCTCAAGACTGTCACAGAGATTAAGTAAGTTAACCCATCAAAACTAAGCTCCGGACCTGGGGCGACAGGGCCTTCGCCACAGCTGACCCCACCCTCTGGAACGCCCTCCCAGCCACATCTGCCAGGCTCCCACTCTGTCATCCTTTAAAAAAGCCCTCAAAACCCACCTTTTACCCTTGCTTTCAACCCATGAAGCTCTTTTCTCTCTCACCTTTTTTCTTTATGTTTCTCTATTAAAGTTGTTTTATCCTGTGTTGTAAAGCGGCTTTGAGCACTAGGAAAAGCGCTATATAAATCTGATGTATTATTATTATTATTATTATTAAGTGAGTAAGGTTCAAAAGATTGTGTCTCACACCTTTATGATTCAGGGGGCTTTCACATCAGGGACCCGGGCCCGGATCCGAGTACACTTGACCCCAAAGTCCAGTTTGTTTGATTAGTATGAACACTGTACCGTACCCGGACACGGATCAACAAACCGCGGTGGTCTCAAGTACGGTTCATCAGGTTCACATCAGGTGTGAAAACTAATTGTACCAAAACACAGAAGTGGACTGCTATTTAGAATGTGATGTCGTACCTATTCCACTGTCCCGGTCAAACATGGCCGCTCAAACATTTCTTCTACTGAAGAAATTAAATACTTGCTTGAAATTTGGGCAGACGAAAACATACAATCACAACTGGACATTACACACAAAAATGGGTAGATTTATGGAATAAATCGTAATTGTAGTTGATAACGCAAGTGTACTCTTCTTCTTCTTCTTCTTTGTGCTTATTGGCGGATCACAAACCAACTAGGTGCACACCACCACCTACTGTTTCAGAGTGTGTAGATACGTACTCAGGTACGGAACAACATTACTAATATGAAAGCTGAGCGACGGGGGCAAGCTCAGGCACGGTACGAAGACTCTGCAAACACCCTGAGACTACAGGGGGCTTTTAACCACAACTGTATGATGATCAATACCTTTTAACATGGCTTTAATTGAGCTCTTACTCTAAATATTATTCAATAACAATGGAATAAAGTTCAACGATTGTAGTTAGATGGAAAGCATAGTTGGGATTGTTTTTAATACCACCTACTCCTTACTGATATTCTATACACTTCTGCATTCAATCTTTTGCTGTACCTCCTGCACCTTTGTTATTAGATTACTATAAGAAAAATATTTGGTCTTCAAATGTTAGAATAATTACAATGATCAGCTTACCTGTTTACTATCCACTTCAATATCAGCAACATAGTTTTCAAACACCGTAGGCACATAAACCTCAGGGAACTGATCCTTGCTGAACACTATGAGGAGACAGGTCTTCCCACAAGCTCCATCACCGACTATCACTAGTTTCTTACGGATTGCAGCCATCTACAAGAAAAACATGGCAGAATTAGTTGATACTTCAATCAACACATTTAACAATACGTATGAAGGGATAATACTATCCCTTGTGCTTTTAGGAGTGAGTTCCTATGTAGAAACCTAGCTTGGGTGTTAGATCCAAGATGATGAGCATCTCCCATCACAGATGTCTGGTTAATTAGGCTCACAACAGCCCCAGAAGGCAAAAGGACTGCATCACTACACTCAAATGATCCAAGTCAGGTTGCGTGTTTCTTGACATGTCAGTTCTGCAGTTTTACAGCATTGAACACACACATGTTATTTCTCTTTGAAGAAATAATAAACTATTGATTACCGACTAGTACCATAACAACCACACTGAACACAGTTGTCCAAAAAGATTTGTCGTCTCTCCCGTGGGTCACTGGTCAAGTGTACCTGTGGTAGAGTAGAGAGCACCTGGCACACGTACGTAGAAACAAGTCATGTCTTTATTTTCTTTAAGGAGAGGGGGCAGTCCATACACCTTTATTATTAGTTTTGCTTCTGAGACGTGTGGTTTCAGAGGCAGGGGACTCGACCAGTATTTTCTCTGGGCAAACAAGTAATGTCTTTAATAATAAAAACTCGCATGGAAGTTGGGCACTGCAAGGTAACCTGGCCACAACAGGCCTGCAGTGTTTACGGTCAGCTGACAAGACATCTGTATGAATGAACTGAGCTTGATACTAACAACGTTAGTGAAGGTAAATATGACATCAAACTGGTCAGCTGGTGTGTCTACCTTAAATAGCCAACACTAAGTTACCCCTTAATCTATCATTTAATATTACAGCTACAAACTTAATGTCGAATGAACTACTTTATGTTACATGAACTGGAGGTAATGTTGAAGTTGGGCTGTTTACTGCGTCTAGTCCACATTGTGACAAGTCGTTTATCACTGATCCAGTACAGTGTTAGCTAACTTAGCTCTGATCCAGTAGTGTTAGCTAACTTAGCTCTGATCCAGTACAGTGTTAGCTAACTTATCACTGATCCAGTACAGTGTTAGCTAACTTAGCTCTGATCCAGTACAGTGTTAGCTAACTTATCACTGATCCAGTACAGTGTTAGCTAACTTAGCTAGCAGCAGTGTTGTCTTCGGTCCGGTTCTTCAGTACAGTGTTAGCTAACTTAGCTAGCAGCAGTGTTGTCTTCGGTCCGAGTCTCTTTCCGTCATCATGAAACGTAGCTGTTAGCTAAGCTAAACTAGCTTATTTGCCTAGTTTCTTGGGTCAGCGAGCCTCTTACCAAGTTGGCCACAATGATAAAAACTTTAAGAACACATTTTTGCTAGGCTTCGGTATGTACCTAAATATATATGGTAAATAAACAGAGATATATAACAAGAAGTCGTTTATAACATTATTTTCGTACCGTTTTCGTCTGTGATGCCCTCGCCTTCCTTTTCTTTTCCTGTCCGACCCTTCAGCCCCGCCCCCGACGCTGCCACGCTGATAACACCCGCCCATGACGTCGACTTCTAACCAATAGGATACTGCAGAATTACGAGCGACGGTTCATTCAGCCAACGAACCAAAAAACGGAATCACCCTAGCCGGTGTCTTTTACCGGTGCAGAAAACGGAAGTAAATGAACTTGGCATGAAAACTAATAAATTGAAGTCTTAACTGTTGGAACTTGATCTATTTGCTATTTGTATCAGTCTGCAACCCGCACATCGTGATAGCCGGCTACTACTGGTGCTTTAATAAACACAATGTACATTCGCCTCCATAAACCAATGAAGATGCATGTTTATCATATCGCAACAGCGCTCTAAGACACCTAGACAATGTATAAATATACATATTGATTTCTTCACATTGTAAAATCCTAGTCAAAATAATTTACATTTACTTTATTTTATTAGCAGTTATTGCATATCCCGAAAATATAATTAAAGCATAATTAAACAACTGAATACTGTATTGTGATGTATTATACTCAATATAAATACAATTAAAAAGGGAGGAGTGGAATGGGTAAAAGAATGAACATCAAGAATACCAATTTTGTTTTGGATGTTTTAGGTTAGTTGTGATATTGTAATTACCTGGTGGTGCTGTACACTTGCCACTGGTCCTTCTGGTCAATGGTCAGCTGACTGCTGGGCTTTATGACAAGCCTCTATTAGATAGCAACGCAATTGAAGATAGGTTCTTCCTCGGCACTGTAAAGCATTTGTACGGTTTTTGAAGTTGTCAGTTTTCAATGACTTTGATAAGTCTGCAACCTTATGAAGATCAGCAGATTCTTGATATCTAGTTAGTTTCTCTCTTCAGCCTTTTTGAATGCATGTCTTTATGTCTCTGAGGATTTGCTATTGCATTTTGCTGCAAATTACTCTGGCTGTATGAAGTACATGATTAGGCTGAAGTTATAAAGGTAAACAACAGAAAACTGAACAAACATAAAGACGAGAAAAGGAGAATACTTTTGGGGGCTTTCAATGTTGAAGTCCATGTACGTATAATCAGGAAGCCTTCCAGTTGCAAGTTTGAATCAAGAACTTTGCAAGAGCTTTTCATGAAGAAACCCCACACGCAACTTCCTTAAAAAGTGCTCATTCCAAAAGCAACTCATTTGAATAGAAACATACACAGCTTTAGTATTAAAGCCCCACACTGATATTTCTGAGGTGATAATTCATCCTGGTTCTGCACAATGGGCTCACACAATGAATAAAGTCTGAAAATGTCCATTTAGAGTAGTTTGAGCAGAGCATTTATGGTGATTTTGAATGTGCTGAAACATTAACCTGTATTTTATCCACAACCACAAACTTCTAAAGAAGTGCAACTAGGTTGCTAGGATGCTGAATCCCCAGATTACTCAAAATTGTTAAAGTGATAAAGACTGTGATTGACTTATTGGTTTAATTGTCTACATTGTATTGTATTGCATTGTATAACAAGTTAACTTTTACCACAGTGAATCACAGATCTATCCCTCATTACCTCTCATCTCAGGCTATCTTTCATTAATTACTCAAGTTGTTGGTACAAAAGATTACACATTTCCAACACCTCCAGCAGACATTTATTACATAATATTGAAACACAATTTACAGTTGAAGATAAGTATGTGGATGTCCTTTGAACAGAACCTTTTTGTACGCCCTACTCCTCCCCAGCCCCAGGTAGGACAATCTTGCTTGGGTCATAGTAGTTCTCATCAATAAGAGGGAGACCCTCCAGTTCTCTTTGCTTGACCAGTCTCTCTGCTTCCCGTCTGGCCCACTGGCGCATGCTGAGAGAGACGCACAGAAACAAACACAGGGAGAGAGAATGATGTGTACACACTCTGAAATGACACATTAAACATCACCAGGAGGTTTTCTGATCCAATCTGATCCAGTAGGAGGGCATTACAATTGCCAAGCTGTACACTGAAAATATATGAAAACCTAAACATGTATACAATTTCACGTGGATATGCCATTTTCTTCTGAAAATGTTAGGTTTTGGTTTTTTTGACAGATTCATTGACACAACCTAAACAAATCAGTTTGTAGTTCACATGTTTGCCCTTCTCAGTGCAAACTCCTGATTTTACAAACTATCAATGGGTGTTTACTAGCTCTCATACAGGACATTTACAACAAGCTGTGTGAGAGGAAGGCTCACAGCATCATCAGCAGGTCAACCCAGGACAGCCATCCAACTGTTTGATCCCCTGGTATTGGTTTGTCAGCTACTGGTTGAGCACCAATAGACACAGGAACTTTTTTACCGTGAAAACCTTAAGAATGTTGAACAGGACTCTCAAACACTGAACTTTACTGAACATTACCTTCTGGTGCCACCGAGACACAGTTCACTTGCGTTAAAGGAACGACACTTGAATACAACTGAAGTGACAAAGAATTCCTGTGCACAAATGTGAGCATGTGCATGAGTGTGCATGTGTGCCGTTTATGCAGCGTTGGCAAAAAATATTCTCTAGGTAGGCCTACATGTGAGGTATTCTGTACACTTGGCCAACTTGTAGCACTAATATAATGTCCTCCCATAGTTATTAAAATGATGAATTCCATTTTGGGTCATACCTAGAGTGACCCAAACTTGACTGAAAAGGAGAATTTATAAAAATAAACATTCAAGTAAAACACTAGCTAGTAAGCAGGAATCTAACAGTTTTCATAAAACACAGTAGATTTAAGTTACTGAAATGATGAATGTTGATTAATTATTTAGTATAATATATAAAATATTTTCTAG
>OMKK01082681.1:0-18913 GCA_900302305.1 Polymixia japonica | reverse complement strand
GAACACCATATATAATTAATGCTCTGTTAGCTCAGCCTTCTTCTGAGTCATTTTTATGTCCTTTGCTGTATACTAAAGCACTTAGGACAAACATGTTTTCATAAAAATGCTATATCAGAAAGATGGGGTTTTTGGAGGGATGGTAAGGTGGGGTGGAGGGATCAATTAGTTCTCTATATAGGGCGTGGTCAGGAAGCAGTGGGGCGTGGTCAGGAAGCAGTAGGGTGTTGTGAGGAAGGAACAGGGCATGGTCAGGAAGCAGTAGGGTGTTGTGAGGAAGGAATGGGGCGTGGTCAGGAAGCAGTAGGGTGTTGTGAGGAAGGAACAGGGCGTGGTCAGGAAGCAGTAGGGTGTTGTGAGGAAGGAATAGGGCGTGGTCAGGAAGCAGTAGGGTGTTGTGAGGAAGGAATAGGGCGTGGTCAGGAAGCAGTAGGGCGTGGTAAGGAAGCAGTAGGGTGTTGTGAGGAAGGAATGGGGCGTGGTCAGGAAGCAGTAGGGCGTGGTAAGGAAGCAGTAGGGTGTTGTGAGGAAGGAATGGGGCGTGGTCAGGAAGCAGTAGGGTGTTGTGAGGAAGGAATAGGGCGTGGTCAGGAAGCAGTAGGGAGTGGTAAGGAAGCAGTAGGCGTGGTCATGAAGCAGTAGGGCATGGTGAGGACAGCTGGTCTTGAGCGTTCACCTGTGAAGGCATGCAGGTAAATGTCGGTTGGTTTCTGGGACATTTTCTGCCACCTGCCGTCATTCTTAGGCCCGCTGCTGTTGTCTACATCCAGCTCTCGCACCGCGATGATCTCTGACACAGGAACACTGTGGCAAACACCTGTTTTAACACACACACGTGCACACACACACACACACACACAAGTGATGACTAACTGGATGCCGTTATCTTCAGCTTGTTTCTGTGTTTGTATAATAGTAATAATTAAAAAAACAAGACAAAAATACCAAAAACTTCATATTACCTAAAAAACGAAATAAATTGAGATGTGAAGCAGTGGTCGACGTGGGATTGAAAAATACTTCAATCCCACCTGGGACCAGGGACACCGTTACTGGGGTGTTAGTCATTTAAACAGCCATTTAATTTCCTTCTTCATCCATCAGACCTCCTAAAGGTGTGTTCACATACAACGCAACAAGAATTTCCGAGAATTTTCAAGAATTTCTAGCTCAAGTTGAATAATTTTCACCTTGAGTGGACGCAAATTTGCCTGAAACTGCATCCGTTTGCCTCCGTTCGTGTCTTTCCATTGACTTTGTATGCATTCACACTGCCTCTAAATTTCACTTTGCGTTGTATGTGAATGCAGCTTAAGATGTTAAATACAAATCACAAATGGAGCGTCGGTTGGCGAAGCTTTACTGCAAAGCTAAACAGTGTCCTTCTCCATGTTGAGATGCTGAAGGTCACTAGAGGTCAGTACGAACTAAAACGGGTAAAAAGTAGGCAAAATGTTTTCAACTCTATTCAACCACTGCGCTTTGATTTAATATCGTCGCAATAACCTCTGCAACACAGCTGTGAAGTCATCCAAGAGATTTTTTAAAAAAGGTAGCTTCTGCCAAATAGCTGAAATTTCAAACATCGGCAGGAGGTTGTCAACCTCCCCTGTGTCCTGCGAGACAACCGGCTATTATTTGTGCTGCTTTCACCATCCTCGGCCAAACAAGACAAGGCAGGTTGTATCAATCAACTCCCTTGGATAGCTTTGCACCAATAAAGTTTAATGTGATGAGATGGGAGACGTAATGGAGCAATTAACGATTTGATTCCAGCGTGAAGGCAGGTCGAGGTGTGGCTGGCCGGAAAGACGGAGGAACTGAACGAACAGAACAGTAAACAACTTTTACATCTTGTTAAGAAATTACGAGAAAAAGAGGACACGTTTATTCAGGGAACGGAAATTAAGGAACTGACAAAACTTGAAATATAAAACTGAATGTTAAAGGCAAGTAAAGGAAAAGTCAAAGGAATTGTTCTTGAATGTTGGCTAATAATCATCTACTGTAGAAATCTGTAGTAGGAATGTTAGAGCTGCACAATTAATTGCTACAATGTTTCAGTCATTTCCTAATTAAGGTGTTCTGGTGCTGTGGGCAATTCCTGGACTACAAATCAAGTAACGTTTAGGGACGTCACCTCATCTCATTCTGAACAAAGACGCTTGTTTGAACAAATTGTGTTAAATATATTATATATTTGTAGATAATTGCTTAGTTTATGGGTCAAATTAACACTTCTCATTCTCATAGTCAGAATGCATTTTGCCAGTTGGTCCTAACCTATAATTATCAAGGCCAGCTAATAGGGTAAATAGTTTCAAGCAAAATTTGTTATTTGTCGTTTTCATGAACGCGCCACCAGTTGTCAAGCAAAACCTTACATACATGTTTTGATAGCCCAGACATTCTCATAAGAACAGTGTGAAGACAATATGTAATAGAGTTCTGCTGTGGTGCTTTGGTACATTAGCTAAACACAGAGAGAGAGACTGTGACAACCAGACAGGAAGAGATTGGCTACTTGAGGAACATTGAAAAACCCAACATTTTAAACACCCTCTAAATGCCTTTCAGATACATGCATGTGCCTTTCTCTTTGAACAGAAGCCAACTCTTGGCTTGTTGTGAGGGCAAACTAAGCAGGCTGATGATTGTCTCAAGGGGGCACAGGTGTATGAGACGCTAAAGCCCCAGGCCAGGAACATGAGAATAAGACCTGCTGCACTGTGTGGGCCAACCTTGACAAAATGCTAGGATAGTCACCAGAGAGCAATTAATGCTACCACCATCGGGAGGTCCAATCTGTTAGCATGGAGGAACAAGCTGCCCTGCTTAATGCTGGCTAGCATAGTGTCCTTAATGGTCTGAGCTTAGAGCAAAAAAGAACATCTACCCTTAAACAGAGTTCTCCCTTTTTATTCCATTTGACCTTGGGCAGTTCAGACCACAAGCTGTTCATTTAATACCTTTGTTCATGTTTAATACCTTTGCCCAGGTGTTGATATTTGTTGAGTATGCGCCTCCTCTTTTAGCTATGTCCTGTTTCACATTCATAGACTTATACGTATTTACACCTCTAAGCTGCCCAGTACAACCACAGTTGTACTGTTGGCCATTAGCAAGCTCCACTAGACCTAACGCCTTGCTCAAAAGCATTTCCATGAGTTACTAAAAGAAGAAGTGTCTCCTGCCTAGACTTTCCCAACTGATCCAGGATTCAAACCGTTGACAACACTGGTAACAAACCTGCGTCCCCAACTTCTAGGCTACAGTCACAGTGTGTGTGTGTGTGTGTGTGTGTGCGCGCATTACATAACTAATTTGCAACTTCATATTGCTCGATTTCATTTTCCCTTGTATAAAAAGAGGGGGAATTATTCAAATTTAAATACGTTTTAATAGGATGCCTCCCTTCCTCATCTCATGGCGCTGAGCCTTTGCAGGCATTGAAGCGTGACTCACCAGATGAACCAATCGCTTACATAACACCGTGCCCCCGGGGGGCCCCGTCGCTGTGAAACCTCGCACGGCTGCATAACGCCATGAAACCGCCACACAATAACATCAGGTGAGAGGAGCAGAATAGGGAAACAGCAGGGCGCGGATCCTGCTGACAGCTGTCTTTCGCTGTCGTAGGGGTTCAGAACTCAAAGGAAAGCTGAGAGAGCAGTGGCGTACGAACAAAGGATGACCTACAATACTTCAACTGAATTGACGGCATTCTACTTGGAATAATAACACTGTGTTCCTACCACAGAGGAAAGTCTCAACATTCATATTTGATGGTTAACCATTCTGTTTTCAGTTAGTACAGTTAGCAAGCATGAAAAGCGCCAGTAGGTCTAAAGAAACTCCACTCAATCACTGCGTATGGCAAGAGATTACAGGCCTATTTGCGGCTGGTCATATACCAAAGGGTTTCGGGTGGGGCTCCGAAGGCCGTATTGCATTTCAGGCGACTCGACAACCTTTTGCCGCGCGGTCACTTGGGACGGGGAACACCTGACACCTGGACGCCCAAAGACTCCACATCCTTTCTGAAAATCTGGGTCAGGTCGGCCGTAATGCAGAGATCAGATTAGAGGTCGGAGGAGAACGCAGCGCTGTGCAAAGTCACTCCATTTTTCACCCTGACGTGAGAACGTGGTCCCCGCTGAAGAGAGCAGGGCCAAACAGTAGACCGAGCCCGGAGGATTGGCCCGAGAGCACGTCGCAGCCGTCCGGAGGAAACTGCATCTTTTAGACTTTTCTCTTGCTCGCTTCACAGTTGTTGTAACGTGTCACTTATGTAGACGAGTGTGCCCTTGAAACCTGTTGAAAACCACTTTAATACAGAGAAGATGAGCCTTATTTTCTCCATTCTTGAGAAATTGCTGATATGTGTTTTTTACACAGCAGCTGCGATATGTTGATTGAATATGTCAAACCTAGCTAGGCTGTGTTCACACAGGGACAATAATGATAAATATGCCAGTTCATCATACTGCTAGTGGCAGTAGTCAGTGGAAATCCACAACACACTGGATGGGACGAATCACGAATGCATCTTTCTGCTGTATTTGATGTTTAATGCGGACATGGCAAGTCAATGAAGACACACTAATTACGCAGCATAGGAAGGTATTTGCACATTTCAAGCTACACTATGACATATAAAAGAAGATTTCCAAATAAGCATGAGTTGGTCCCAAAATGAGATGTCCTCCCCTTTAAAAAAGTGTGTATAGAATTATAAATACCGCAAAATCAAAACCAGTTCTAAGATTTTCAGATCATACTACTGCTGCTTTTCCATTGCCAAAAAAGTTCAGGAACTTTCCATAAAAGGAACCTTCCAGAACCTCTGTATGTTCTGAGATGGGTTCTCATTTGGTTTTCCACTGTACTTAAAAAAAAAACATGAAGGTTGGAAAAAGTGTAGAAAAATAGTAGCAGTTATGCTGCTTACATCATTTTGCATGCAACACTGTGCACTGTAAACAATAGCGGAGTCAACGACGTCACTGCAGACTCAAGCTCCCGCTGAATGGCTTCTTCACCTCAAATACTGATGAGGGCTTGCACCTCCTTAGTTGTCCAAACTGTCATTGCTGTAGTTCGGCGGTGATTTAAAAAAAAAATTGTGTTTGTAGTTGGTTAGATAAAGGTAGTTTTGTTTGTGGATGTGTGGACACATTTGTTTGACCAGTCATGATCGAGAGCATTGCTAGCTCTGCCAGAGGGTTCCTGGAACTCCTAGCACCTCCTGAGCTGCACCAAAATCTAGTTCTGAGAACTATATGCAGAACTACTCTGTTGGTATTGGAAACGCTTGTAGAACCCATGAGCTCAGTTTGATGGCCTGGCTTGCCACAGCACGTTCCAGCAATGGAAAAGGGTCATAGGTCACTTCAGTTCAAAATGTCAACACTTATACAGACAAACTCCCTCTTTATTTAGGAGATACGTAGTAAATAATGAACCCAGGGTAGGACGTTTTAGTTGTTTTTTTATCCCAAAATGTTATCATTTGGAAATAAACTCTTCATAAGCAGATTTCTAGTAGGCCTAACTCCCATCAAATACAGCTGGCAGAAGCACAGTTACCAATCAGCATTCATTCACCAATCACTCCACTGTGCAGAGGATACCCAACTCTTTGAGCACTGCATTGTGGGAAAGAAGCTCCTACCTGACGGTCCTCTGCGATGGAACCTACAGAGAGAGAAACCTGGAGGAGAACAATAAGGTTACTGTAGAAAGTCACTGAGAATGATGGGATATTAAAGCCCTTGCACACCCTTGACACTTGTAATCCTTGAAATGCATTATAGTAATACTGCCAGGGTTAGAGGTTCTATTCTATATCTTCAGTGTAATTCAATGAGCCAGGGCAGTCAATTTGCTAAAACCTAAGGTATTACAAACTCCCTGCAGCCAAAACTTTAAAACCTGCCTACACCGACTAAATTTGGTCAATATGAGTAATGTGATTATCTACATATTGATCAACCACAACATAGCGTAGCTCAGTCCACATTGAGCTCTGCAGCCACATTTCTATTGTTTGTTGCATTTTATCCTTTATTGTCTTTATATACTCTTATTGTTGTTTACTTTCCATTACGTATGTCTCCATTCTCCTCCATTCTAAGATAGACTTGCTTGGGCTAAGGTTAATACCTAACTGACACAGCCACGGTTAGCGATTCCATTCCTTCTGGGGTATTCAATGCCTAAAGATGTATACACTCATGGTACAACAACGGGCTTTGGATAAATCCACCAAAAGGACTATGCTATTCTGACAAATAATTTACTCTGAATTAAAACTTTGATAAGAGTCGTGTGTCTTCATCCCCAGCAGTTCCTCACATGAAAAGGCAAGCGCCTTTCAACTGAAGCGGATTAAATCCTAAATGCATGGCATGTGTTTTAACATTTTCTGGTAAAGCATGATAAGCAGGCTTTTATTAAACATGCATTTCAAAACAAGGTCATTTGATCGGAGATTTCAATGGTGAGATGTGATCTTGCATCATGTACCTGATTTCCAACAGAGAGAGACAAAAATAATCTCACAAAATGTGTGGAAATCCATTTAACCCAGAGGCCAAGGAGGACAAGAAAAAAGAGATTATTATATTTGAGACTCCCATTTCCTTTTTCATCTGCAGAGATGATTATCTCACCAACACTCCTTGCCCATTTTGCTCTCTTGAAAATATCCCACAACATTTTCTCCTTGGCTCTTATATCTTCACCTCTGTCACAGTTGAACCTTCACGGGAATATTTTGTTCCATCCAATGTCAGGTCACTATAACTCTTTACTATAGATTACTTCAACATATCAATATTGCTGATTTAGGAATTTGAACTTGTTCTACTGCTGCCCTCATTGTAAGTCAGTCTGAGCGTCAGCTTGATGCCTAAAATGTAAATGTGAAATGTTATTTCCACAGCTTTCTGTGTCTTACATCCCTGGATTATCCTGATAACTTTGAGCGGAACGCTGCCTCTCAGCTGACAGAGATGAATTGGCCTGATACCAAAGCCCATCCATCGTCAGCTAAACAGAGAGAGCCCTCTGACAACTTCAGATGCTAAAATGGTAGATAGCAGGCCCTGAAATGGAGGGGACTCATGAATAGGCCACCAGTAGGCTAAATAACTGAATCCGAAGGCAGATACATCGTCTGCACGGGACACCATAACATAAAAATGATTAGGTACTTTGTTTTGATTACTACTTACTAATATCAATTGCTGTACATTCAGATGTAAGATACTGGTCATTTCCAGGGCCTCAACAGACACAGTTTCAGTGTTATGCCCCTTCCAAAAAACTTGAGGAACTTTCCATTAAAGGTTGGTATGTTCTGAGATGGGTTCCTCTTTCTTTTTCCACTGTACTTCAAGAACCACAAAGGTTGGGAAAAGCATAGAAAAGTGTCAGTTACTGCTTGTCGTTCGATGTTGTGTACTGTAAACAACAAAGCAGCAAACATGGAAGAGGTTGTAGCCATAATATTGTCTATAATTTTTCACTCTTATCTGAATATAAGATATGCATTGATATGCAGCCAGAGACAGGAAGAGTTTAAATCAGCATTGATTTTTTTTTTTTTAAATGGTGGTTGTAGCGGCTAGATAACGCTAGTATGGTTTACGGGATGTGATTGACCAGTCATGACCGAGAGCACAGCTAGTTCCGCCAAAGGGTTCCCGGAACTCCTAGTACCTCCTGTGTTGCACCAAAATGTAGTTCTGAGAACTATATGCAGAACTATTCTGTTGGCAATGGAAACACCTGTAGAACCTAGGAACTGAGCCGGACAGTGGTCCAAAAGGGGCATTAGAGTTGTAATTTCCCTACTTCAGGGAGTCGTTATGATGAAAGCTATGTCTTGTGTTGATGGTAAGTGGTAAATGGACTGCATTTGTATAGTGCTTTTCTAGTCTACCAACCACTTAAAGTGCTTTACAACACATGGCTCACATTCACCCATTCACACACACATTTATACAGTGATGGCAGAGGCTGCCATCAGGAGCGGTTAGGGGTTCAGTGTTTTGCTCAAGGACACTTCGGCACACTCTCTGGAGGAGCCGAGGATCGAACCAGAAACCTTCCGATTACTAGACGATCCGCTCTACTGCTCTCTAATTAGTAAGCCTAGAAGGTCGGAATAGCGCACTGGCTATAACTTACGAACTATTGAATAAAAGCCTAATTTAGCGGATATTGGTTGGGTCTAGAAATTATTTCATTTGGGTCGGTTCGGTTACAGAGGTACAGGTACAGAATTGATTGGGCAAGTACAGGTCAGGTGCGGTTTAAAAAAATAGACCGTTGCAGGATTGTAGTAAAGATGCAGTAGAGAGAGTGTGGTAGAAAACCTTCACCGTACTTTGTAAAGGAAACAAGGGAAGTCTTAAGTCTTGATGAACGATGACAGTTTGACAAAGTGGATCCTTTAGAGTTTAGATATACTTAAAGATCATTTAACTTCCTACCAGGTTTTATTGTAATATATACGGTATATAAAGTTTAGAAATAAGGAATATAAATCTTCATATGCTGGTTACACTAACAAATGCTCTGGTCTGCTATTGGACGATTGCCGTCCTGACTTCCCTTTTGTGATTTTACTTTTTATTTAATTATGAAAATTGTTGCATCTTGTTGCATGTTTGCCAGGTCTGCCTTACAGAAGACATTTTAATGTCAGTGGGACTACAGTTAAATAAAGGTTAAATAAGGTATAAGCCACACAGAAAGTACACAAATGCAGCAACATAAAAAGAAAATATTTGGTCTCACAGTTTTAGTAGGTCAAGGAACAGCTATTCTTCAAATTACTGGAGAATACAGGCGGAGTTTAATAACCTTTTTACTGCCAAGTTCACAAAATGAGCCATTTACAGGATATCTGCTGCAGCCTATTTTCTTTAGACTTTAGCCTGGGCCCCATATATCACATTACAGCAGAGCGGCCAAATATCAGACAACACCCAGAGTTATCCGGAAATGGGTCAATCATAAATGTTTCAAAGGACCATAGACAGAGAACAACTGGTGGAAAGCAAGTGGAATGCTCATTGCTGGGTCAGTGTGTCAACAAATCTCTGTCTGCTAACCAGTGTGAAATGAATGAGTCAATTTAGCCCCAAGAGGTATTTAGATGTTTTGACTCTGGCATCCATTTCAAGGCATTTGTGTGTGTGTGTGTGTGTGTGTGTGTGTGTGTGCATCCATGCCACAGAATGAGATTATTTATAGTGTTCAATTGTGCATTTGTGTAGAGCCAAGGGCAGTTTGGAGCTAGCTTTTATGCCTATTCAGTTTACTCCAGTTGAAGGTCAGCCTGTCAACACAGCCTGGCTCTACATTAGAAAAACAGAAGAATCTTTAGTCTTAAGTTCATTATCTACAGTATGTCAGGGGAGTTTTATTGTCTATACTAGAAGCCTACTAATCATGGTTGCCAAAGTAACTAGTAGACAAACTTACCAGCCACAAAAAAAATTCACTGCGTGCAGATGAACTTAGCTTAAACTAAACTATTTGAACATTTATTTAGAATATAGTTCATTTCGGCATGTTATTTCCCGGAATCTAAAAAAATATATATTTAGGGAAAATATATAATTGGATATAATTATTTTTCTTTTCCCCAACTATGACTATCCTGTTTCTAAAAATGGAGTCTGACCTTGATGAACCTACTCGTCTCATTGTTGTATAGCTCCACTCGCAGGCAAAGGAACTGGTCAAAACAACACAGCAGACAAAATATTGAGCTGCTCTGGAAAAGACTATTTTTACATGGCCTCTCAGTCTCACTGGCTACCAACTAACCTTCGCCTGGCTGAACATCTAATGCAAAGATCTTGACCATCTGGTGCAACAGTTAAGGATTTAAATATATGAGTATCATCAAAAAAACTCTTTTAAAAGTCACTGTGAAATATGACAATGTGGATAAGTCAATTTCTTTATGGGTCTAATTTTGTAATTTTGTATACAGTATCTAAACACTAATAGACATTTGACTTTAAAAACTCACAAAAGGTAGTTAGTACTGTTTGCCTTTGTTGGGCCGTATAAGACTTTAGAGTTAAGGGCAGGTCATTAAGCAGAACACAGTCATTTGCTAGCACTAAATCCTGACCCCAAACATCCATGGAGATGACAGAGTGTGGGTCACCAGGAAACTGTTGCTATGGACACAGACCCTCACTCAAGACCGATGTCATGAACAGTGAGGTCTCAATTTAAATGCTATACGTCTGTCCTTTTCACTGTCCACTGAGCCACATCAGGATAGTAGGAAGCCATTAACCTTTATCCTAAGATCTTATTTATTTTCCTAGAGCTTCTATATCTTAGATGATCATTCTAGGGACACAGGAATATTTGTTTCAGGGAGCAATAATTCTGGCTCTTTCGTTACTTAGTACTGGTTACTGGTTATGTTTGGAATCTGGGAATCGTCACTTATTCTAAGGTTGAACCCTCTGGGTAACAGTGTCAGCTCAATGTCAAATGTAAAATGTAAACAACTGATGACATAAGAGATCTGGGCCTTGGTTTATTTGTCTTCTAGCTTCGGGGGGAAGTTGTTCATGTTCAATATTGACTGGAACATCTTTAAAAATCTGTATTTTTCAAAGACATTTCTAAACTGAGTGCTATTTCCCTTTAAGCCAGTGGAGAAAAAAAAGGCATTGACCACGTGCAATACAACCTGTATTAATGATCCCATGTCTGTATCATAAATTAACAAAGTGCCAACCTCTCTTGGTGCTTTCTCTGCAGTCTCTTAATTGTAGTCTCTCAGTTACCAGTCCTGTTTGAAACCTGGACAGGTCCACTGATATGGGAATGTGTAAGAATTAGGTGAACCTTAAAGCCTCTGGAAATTTGTCTTGAAATAGTAAAACTGCATATATGATATCAAAGTTGAGTGTCTCATTAAGCATCCACAAAAATCTGAGTGAAAAAAATGTTCATAACTATTAGAAAACCTAGTTCAAAAAACAGCTCACTTTGCTGTTTAGACCATTTCTCAAGACTGTGTAGGCGTGGCAGATCACGTTTTGATTGAATAATTAAATGAATCATTAAATGTAATTAATTAATTAATTATCATAATTGCAAAAGGCTACGTAGAGACGAGTTGGCTCAGACTCAAAGAGGCAGATTAAGTGGGAGCAGAGAGGTTTTGTTGCACCTGTTTGGGCAGGGCAGCTAACGTGTTTTTTTTATGATTGGTTCGCAGAATTAATTACCTAATTTCCGTAATAAATGTCTGAGCATAACCATGCCCAATTCAAACCCAATATCAGGAAAGTTTACAAAAACTTAAATGACAATATTTCGAATTTGGATTGAAACTAATTTCTAATACTTTTTAGATGCTTATTGTTATGTACATAAAACCCTAAATTACATAGTTAGAAGGGTTTCCAGTGACTTTAAGCTATTGAAGTTAATCCTCTCGCGTTGCTACTGATACTGCTGTCATTACTGTATGAGGGCCACTTTGAATATTCAAGAGTCCCTTTCCATCAAGCCCCAGGTCTGGACACAAGTTAGTGGTTAAATTCTGTAGTAAATACAGAAGAGTGCTTCATGTTTGAGTGGCTTTTAAAAGTTTTCTGTTAGGAGAGATGCTTCCAAACAGCCACATCACACTGTTTACAAAACAAACAAAAGATGGGCGACGTGACCATTCAAACCAATCACGGATTATGACTTTAAAGCTCCGGTAGTCAAATAATGTCTGGCTTGGTTCACTGCAGACAACTTATGGTGCCTTTTCCAACAATAAGATGGTGGTTATATGGGATGGTTAACCGTTTATTAGGCCAATAATAAAAGTTTCAAGAGATCATTTATGCTCCCAACTCTAAGACATAGTGGAGGTAGCTCCCACAATTTATAAGCTTAGTATATTGGAATATCAGCAATAATAACACATTTCATTTCACTTTGAATGCACACTGTAGGTGAATATATAAAAAATTGTTACAAAGTTGTGCAATAAAATAATTGTGTATCATCCAAAGTAATAATAGTGATTAATGACAGTGATCACAATATCCAGCAACACTATGGGGACTACTTTAATTTCAGCCCTAGAAGATGATATGTGTCTGGCTCTGCATATGTGTATTCAAACGAAGGCTGTGATAAGTGTGTAGTCCCGCGGTAAAGAAAAGTTGACTGTTGACCTAAATTAACGGTAACCATGGATGTAAATAGATGTAAATTAGTTTAACACACAGGCATGGCTTTATGGTGGTTAAATTGAGGTGATGACAAAGTGTCAACCAGGCCACATCATTAAAGATAACAGCTAGGTACTAACCCTAGGACATAGTGGAGAGAGATGAGACTGTCGACCTAAATTAACCACAGAGGGAAATCAGTTTAAAGGCGTTATCTGTAATATGTTCAAATCAAATACAAAGTCACATCAAAATGTTTCCTAAATTCATGACCATAAACACACATTGTGTCAAAACAGTAAAGTCACTTTACAGGAGTTTGGAGCTTATTAAATTAATTGGAACATCCTATTGAGGGACAGCTCTCCATCTAGCTAGTTCACTGCAGCACACACAAGGCATTTATATGAGCATGACATAAAAGCAGTGGTCACCGGTCATGTGATGGAGGGCCAAGAGAATACAGGTTTTCATTTCAACCAAAGACTAGACCAGCTGATTTCACTGATTAGCAGCATTTAACAAGAGAGAGGGAGACTAATCAGTGAAATCAGCTGGTCTAGTCTTTGGTTGAAATGAAAACCTGCATGCTCCTGGCAATCCATGGCACATGACCGGTGACCACTGGATAAAAGTAAAACCTTTTTCGTTTGAGATGTGAGGCGATGCGAGGCCCTCTTGTAGAGAAGACCCTTGCACATGCGCAGACTGTGCGTAGCGGATCAACAAAGAGACAGAATCAGCTGTGTCCCCCCAGCATAGCGTCCTCCAGCCTGCTGTGAGCCCTGCAGGACACAGCACCGAGGCTATGGCACATATTTCACTACTTACTGAGTTTGAAGGGGTGGTAGATGCCTCCAGAAACGCGTTTTTTCTTGGCTGGCAGCTCTTTCCATGTCAGCAGTCCACGGGTCAGGCAGACCTCAAACACGCTGCTCTTCAGTCTCAGCTGAGATGACAATAGCTTCGGTTGTTTCTCCATGCCTTCTCCAAAACATCAGCAAGAGGGTGTGCCAATGCTATCTCTTTTTCAGCATATCTTTACTGCGACGTCGGGTTTCATAGACCCATAAAAATAGGAAAACAAAGCTACCGTCTCCACACAATTTTAGATAGCGGTTTCTCTATTCAGGATGTGGGACGGGCTTATCGCTTTACGCATGACGTCAGCGCGTATTCTAATCACCCTAGCGTGCAGGCAGAAGTTCTACTCTTCTTTCTACTGGAAATAACAAAGCAGTAAACCAGTAATAAAATATTCTTCTTAAATTGCTTCATTTTCTAAAAGACCAAAAGTCACAATCTGATAGCACGAGATGACGGTCTTGTAACTGTAACGGTCATGTTTTTGTAACTAAAAAATTAAACAAAGAAAAGTTCACTTTAAGCTTTCACAACAGGCAAAAAATATCGCCTGTTGTAGTTTCAACATGTCAGAATGCAAAAGTCCACAATCTGCAGTCTTTATGATTAGTCACACATCACACTTTTGTAGCTTGTGTGGTTTCTCTCTCTTTCTCTGGAAAACTTGTGCAATATAGCCTGCTATTGGATATATATCTTCTGTTAGAAACAATTGAGGGGCTCCTGATTCACCTTGCTCTTGCAGCTTGCATAACTAGCACTGAAAAATAATTCAAATAAAGTTTCAATATGTATATGTGTATGCTTGTGTTTTCATGTCTGTGAATATGCAAAAACTCACAAGGAGTTGGTTAAGTACATTTTTACATCTTAGTAAGACTCCACCAATATTTCATTCCAGTTCAAATATACAAAGACAGATTTGCAAAGTCTGCTTGCAAAAATTCTCCCTAATTGGTTGTGATAACATCCAACATTTTTGCACTCAAACCACTCTTTCTCTTGGATCACCACAGATGGCAGCGGCCATATGCTCCCAGGAACAAAGTTGCTCACTAAACACTTCCTTATCCGTCACAGTGCCTGCCTGCAAATTGTCCTCTTCAGATGTTGTCTTTTTCATATGCTCTTTGATCAAAATTCAAATGAGTGGAGATTTAGTATGGTGAACTTTGACCTCGGTCCAAGTCCACTTTGATCGAGTTCTGGCTAATGGGGAGAGAACCACAGCGTTTCTCTCACCCCGTCATCTGTCTAAACTCCAATTAATGTGTGAAATTAATAGAACAAAAAACAGCCCGGAAGTGAGAGACAACAAAAAGATACACAGAACTTTTTGCCCTCTGACCCCACCGGCCCTATGACTAATAAAGCATATCAAATGAAACATCAGTTCTTGTTCAAGTTCAGTATTAGTCATCTTCATGTTTGGTTTATTCACATCCTTGACCTGTAAGGGAAATGTGTTTTCAGCATGATAAATTACCACATCATATTCCATACAATCAAACATCAACACAGAGCTGTTTGACAAGAGCAGAGAGGAAGTCAACGAGGCTTTCCCCCTTTCATGTTCCTGTACAGCTTTCATTGTTGATAACGTCAGCCATATTTTTGTCACCTTTCATCTGGCAGCATGGCCATCCAGATCCAGAAGGCTGGAACATCAAGAGTCGACTAAAAGGAGTTGATTTTGATGGCTGGATCTCATTGATCCATTCTGCCTAGATTCAATCTATGTAAATGCTTTATTTACACTATCACCTTAAAGTGGCAGTCTCGAAGACCGCCGTTTCGTTGTCTTTGACGGCATCTATGGTGAAAAGCGGTAGTTGCAGGTGTGCTTTTGGACTTCACTTCAAATTGAAATTGCGTCACTAACGCTAATTTGAATGCATGGAGGGGAAGTCGCCACAGACACACCAATTCTTAATACTCATAATATTGCAAATGCACAGGCTTTCATCGGTGGGCCATAGGCTCAGTCACCATTGTGTTACCTCATTCGGTCATAGATAGTGACTTAACAGACATTTATTTAAATGGAGATCTTCGAGATTGCCACTGTAGTCTACTTATTCAGAGGATCCAGAGTAATAGTTTGCATGTAAACATAGCTACTCTTGCTTTCTGACACAGTTTCCCTTATGAAGAGCCAATGATAGCAGGTGGATTGTGAGTTGATAGTGGATCATCAGTGACGCAGTAGTACATAAAAAGGTTTTCTGTTTTGTATGCTGTGTTTGTTTGTCCCAATTCTTCTCTCATTGCCAGGTGTTCCTTGTAAAACAGATTCTTAATCTTGCTACTGTTTGCATAGGTAGTAGTGAGATTAAGGACTACCTGTTTATATATAAACATGACCAACAATATGTTCTGCCAAGACTATCAAAATCAGCCACAGTCAAAAAATGGGTTCATCATTCAAGTCTGAAATTGGCCTCTTTATTTCCTGGGAACAAACTTTATCAGATAATAGCTTCATCAAATCAACCAAACAACCAGTTCCTAATCTTGTCCAGCATACCGTTGGTTCTCTCTCCTTCCAAGAGAAATGCTGAGGCCACAGCTGCCAGAGAGCATCATCAGATAATGGGCAGGCTGTTAGGCTGTGATTACAGCCGACCAGTAAATTAGCCTGCGGTAATGGACAGCCCTGGAAGAGACTCGTACTAGCAAACAGTTGCCTAGCCACCACAGTGGAAGAGGAAGTCAGAACGCCTGGGTTAATTGCATCTGTCTAATTGTATATAATAGAGTTTGGTACTTGACAGAATGAACAGAGGAAGAGGAAGAAGACACGTAGGAAGCGGTATGTTGACGGGTGCTTAATGAACTCACTTTTTTCGCAGAATACGTAATTATTTTCCTTCTGACAAATGGTAATTAGTGGGGTGTTTTCTGAAAACACCATTGTTTTGTTGAATGTCTGCTTATTGACTTTGGTGTTCGCTGCATTGTTTTATTTCTCTTATCTCTTTTTCTTCCTACCATCTGATCCAGTGTTCTGATTCAACATTCAACACCTGACATTTCACCATCTATTTACCTGTTGGCTGTTCTAATCTAGCCTATTCTCTGGCAGGGGTGGAAAAAGTACCCAGAAGCTGTACCTAAGTTAAAGTATGTGTACTGTGTTAACATCTTACTCAAATAAAAGTCAGAGTATCCAGCTAAAAGTATTCTTGAGTCAAAGTAAAAAAGAATCTACTTTTAAATATATTTAAGTATTAAAAAGTAAACTGTTTTTTAATGCTAGAGCTAGATAATACTAAAATTAAGGAACAGATGACATTAATTCTATATGAATCACCGTTGAGATTTCACGGAGATACTTTGTTACTTAAACTTCGTTAATTTTCACCCCTGTTCTCTGGAGGGGTAAACTGTAGTGCCCCCTTTTTTGAGGATTAAACAAAGGTAGACATTGTAAAAGAACTTTTAGAGAACTGTTCATATGTTAACTTTTTACTGTTTATATGACCAGTGCTTTTTTTAAGATCCAATTCTTGTCAAGCAGAGCTGGAGGTGGAGAGACGGACACTGGCTCAGATCAGGTGGAACAAATCATCAGGAATGCTCTGTGATGTCAGAGGAAGCTGAGACGTCCGTTCTCCTGCCAGTTGAGAGGCAACAAAGCTCCCATGAAATGAATGGCATTGCTTTGCCGTTTACGTAGCCAGGCTGGGATAAATGATCTCTGTTGGCCCTGGGTTGCCAGATCACCTGAGATGCCCTACTGAAAAACATTTTCTCTCTATCTGCCTGTCTATCTCCCTGCCTGTCTGACTGTCTGACTGTCTGTCTATCTCCCTGCCTGTCTGACTGTCTGACTGTCTGTCTATCTCCCTGCCTGTCTGACTGTCTGACTGTCTGTCTATCTCCCTGCCTGTCTGACTGTCTGACTGTCTGTCTATCTCCCTGCCTGTCTGACTGTCTGTCTGTCTGTCTGTCTGTCTGTCTGTCTGTCTGTCGTTGTCCTTACTGTATACCTGTCTATTCACTTGATTATACAGATCTATCTGTCTGTCTGTGTCCCCTCTCTCTCTCTCTCTCTCTCTCTCTCTCACTATCCCTGTCTCTCTCTCTCTCTCTCTCTCTCTCTCTCTCTCTCTCTCACTGTCCCTGTCTCTCTCTCTGTCTCTCTCTCTCTGTTTCCGTTCTTCAGTCTGCAGCCACTTCTCTGCCTGCATGTAGGTGGTGGTTTAAAGATGATTTTAATTGACATCTGCATTGTGAATTAAACCCACAGAGGTGCCTGTGTGTATTATGTGCTACGACTACTGCTGCACTGCAACACATAACCACCCGAACACATGCTTTAGTCCAGTATTAAGTCTTAAAATCTTGCTTTACCTTGTGAATTAAGTGAAAATATCTGCCATTGGGGTGAGATATTTTTTGTTTCCACTTTCTTGAAAAACCTGAATATCTGAATATCTTGAAATAAGGCAGATGACTCCACTGGTACCAAGATAATGTCACTTGTTGTAAGTGACATGACAACTGGGCAGCACCTTGGCAACTTATGACATCACAAATCAGCTGACATTTAAATGGCTTTTAAAACCACATGGATATTTAAAGTACAAATCTAGTCAGACACGAGTTTTCAGTTTCACATTCATACAGCTTCTTAATCATCTATCAACCATCTTAGGTATGGAATGACTGCTAAATTTTGATTTTCCAGGATATGTCCCCTTTAAGAAAATTATTGAATCAAGTTGATTTACATTTCAAAAAATGAAATTATCTCTCTGCCCATTGGCAGATCTTTTCACTTTTTTTCAGAAATATCAGAGTTTAAGAATCAATGCTAACCTAAATGACCTGTAACATGGATATTATTTGCAGTGTGTATAGCCAGCAAGCTGTGTGAACAGTAT
Organism: Polymixia japonica; assembly: GCA_900302305.1. NCBI lineage: Eukaryota > Metazoa > Chordata > Actinopteri > Polymixiiformes > Polymixiidae > Polymixia > Polymixia japonica. Next base: position 939 of record OMKK01082681.1, on the reverse strand, counting down.
CTATCTATTTTTTGAATCTTCATTTATACAGGGAATGCCTCCTGAGCATGTTTGCTTCACATTCATACAGTTACACATTAACAACTGGGAGCTGCCCAGTGCAGCCAGTACATCAGAACTGCTCTACTGGAGCAGTTGGGCATTGGATCTTGCTCAATGGCTCTGTGGGAGTAGATATTTAGGTAGCTGTTCCCTCCCCCCAACCAGGGATTTGAACCGGAGACCTCCCTATCCCTAGCCTGCTTCCCTAAACTCTAGGCTACCTGCTTTAGAAAGAAGTATTGATGATATGGTTGTCATTGTTAGTCTCTTTATGTCTCTGATTCTGTCTCTCTCTCATTCACAGTGAGGCTCCCTCTCGCAGCACAAATGTATTACTTGAGACTTTCCATGAATACATGAATGTTGTAAGTCTCTATCTTTATATTTTAATCCCTGTCTGTGATTTTGGTTTTATAAAGATGGTAGAATATATTCATGGATCAGATCAATGCTTTCATGTATGGGTACCGCAAGATGTCCGAGTTTCAACATATCAGGATGCAAAAATCAGATTAAATTAGATTAGATTACATTAGGTTATACTGCAATTTATCAATTGAGGAAGTGTTGGCATCAATATGTTCCCACTACAATGTCACAGAGAGAAATTCCTGTACTTTAATTGTACTATTTTTTTATTTTAATTCTTCCTCTATTTTAGCAGAGCGTAGCCGTTTGGTTTCCATAGTGATACTGTGGCTTTTGAAACTTCTTGATGTCATGCAGACACACCTCCTCTACATGATCGTCACACTAGAGTTCTCAGCGGGCCGGAAAATCTGAGCCCGACCCGACCCGGCCTGAGATCAAAGACATTTTCACTGAACCCGGCCTGAATGAAGCCCAATTTCCAGAAAACAGCGTTAATTGCGCCTCAATCAGACCGCAGACAGCGCA
>OMKK01082680.1:0-12696 GCA_900302305.1 Polymixia japonica | reverse complement strand
ACACATACTTCTTTTGTCAAACACGATCAGGAGAGTTTAGAGCGGGCAATATCTTTCTTGTTATGACCACGTGAGTAGGCTGTCAATAAAGTTGTCAAACAGTTGTAACTGCCTCAGTGAAAAACCTGTTATAAGAGCAATTTCACCATTTTCGTTTTTTTTGTATTTGTAAGAAATGTTTACCTAACACGGGGGGAAATTTAGATTTAAAAAAAAAAAAAAAAAAAAAAGGTTTTCACACAGTAACTATATAACAAACCACATGTGCTGGCTTTTAGAGGCTGCCACTACCATTGACTGGTGCAGTTAAATAGATTTTTAATGTGCAAACAGAGCAGCCACATGGATCAGTATACACACCACTCCTGTCCATGAAAGCCTGCTGCTCCAGGCCTCTAGTTCCCAGATCTGTCACTACAGCAAGATTAGGAAATAACAAAATCCTCCCAATACACACAGGACTGTTAATCACCAGGCATCCCTCTGCAAGAGCATTTTCAAGGCCCGTTTGACATAAAGTAAACACAGCCAGGAAATGTATTCAGTGGCTCTAAACATTTATATGGGGGCCTTGTGCTTCAAACAGTTTCATGGCCAAAGCATCTTTCAAGAAGGTGCTTAGCGAGTCATTTGTTGGACCTACGATAATAGGGCATGGCCATGCGTGGCATGCAACAAGCGGCGGGGCCACACCGACGTTGGTCAAACCTTTACTTTACTTTCTGTACTCGGTATCTGTGCCATTTGCACTCTGTATAGTGAGAGACGGTTGCTACACCCTGATCTGATGAAATGGAATGTCTGTGCATTGTAATACAGAACTCTACAGTACTTCACTGTAACACAGAATTAATATTTTGTAAGCTTCTCTGTGTGACCTATTTCTGTGCTGAACGCACTTATTGATACAGGTATGAAGGGGGCAGATAGAGAAACCGCTTGTAAAAAAAACAAAAACAAAAAAAAACAACGATCTAATATATGCGTGCCTAAAACCTTCAATTCAAAACGTGCATTACGGAAAAATCATTTTCCCGAATCGCTGGGTAAGTCAGCTCTCATTGCTCCGTCTTCCACCATTTCTCCAATTTCGTCTAAAAAGAATATCCTTTGTTAATCTGGACTCAATCGCGCTGTTGTGGAAAGCAGTGCTCACTCCACGCTGCGGCCGGGTCATAATCCATCTCGCCGCTATGCCCCCCTCGCACGCCATACACTTTTATAACAAATCTCAGAGTAAACAGTCAATAGCATACCCAGATGTAGCTTTAGCACAAGTCCCGCTTTTTAATGCTAGCTTGCTTAACTACTGCTGCACCCCCGAGAGAAATCTGTTTGGAAACAACAAGTTTTGCTTTCTTTTTAGCTGTTGGAGGGTAACAAGGAATTTTGTTGTACTGTAGGCTATACAATTCAAGAAATTCTCGCCTGCAGTACTAATGATGGATAGATGTGTAACAAACGCACAAAGGGGGACTTCTACAATGACAACCACTGTACGCTCAGATTACTTTGCTTCGCCCATTCGTTATGAGTCGTGAAAAACATATTAACCTCAGGGTTGATACAATCGTGCACACCAGGACTGTTTCCTCCTCGCCGTCTTGCTGCACTCATCACTTTTATGTAGAACACGCTGCTCCAGAGTTAAGTTGAGTAAAGATGAAACAGAGAAAGACACGATAACAATGTTCCCTGACCCCTTTTCTGACACGCAGTCGAATCCATGATGTTGTTGCGTCTTACCTCTTGTCATGTTCCATAGTCGTACAGTACACAACTGCACACAAGGCACATTCATGGAAGGCTACGCCACACAGTTAAATTGTACTGAATATACTGTAGGTAGCTCTGAGTTTTATTGCAGGTGAGTCTCCATGGAACTGACCGACTTAAGGCCCAAACGGGTAGTTAAATTTAAAACTACACGACGGCTCTTTGTATACATGTACATATATGTATTGTCATAACCCTAATCAGTCCCATTTTATGGCTTCTCTGGTCATGTTTATCTTTCCGCTCACTGTCTGAAACAAACGCGAAGCAGGAACATCTGCAAACTCTCACCCCTTTGACATTCTATTGAAACATTCCTCTGGAAATATTTCATAGCCTGTAGTCTTCATGTTGAACTCCCTAGTGCCCAATGAAAGAAAACAACAAAAGATATCTCACATCTCACTGGCTGTGCCCTTAACAGATGCCATACAGGAAGTCGGTCCTATCACCTCTTCCAGGCACACAGAAAGCCCTCCTGTCCTTTCCCTGCCCTATTCTTAGCAAAACTACTACAGTCAGGGAAACTGCAAACTATCTTCTCATGGTGAACAACACAAGGACTTCAACCTTCTTAATAGCAAAGTTGCAGTATGTATGTTATTTTACAGGCTAGCAATGAATTCAAACTAAGGTCATACACCCCCTTTGCTTAGAGTAGGATGTCTAGAGAACGGGGACACGGGGGTTGAAAGAGAGCTTGTTGGCTCGTGTGTCATTTCCACAAATCATGCGTTGTGTGGCGATGATCAAGTGAGAAATCATTCATCACGCAGCTAGTTTGAGAAACCCTTCTTGATGACAGGTAGCGCTCCCTTGAGAAATCTTGTTTTTCACGTGACACACAAAGAAAACTGAAATACCTGCACAAATTAAACAACAATATTCAATAGGCCCGAACAGGCCGTAGCTTCTGTGTGCCTTTGACTCAGCTGCACGGCAGAGATGTTGACACGGTTTTCGGCAAAAACAAAACCTCCCCATGACCCAATGACCTGAAAACATTTCCTCTGAACATCTTTCTGGTCCCGATATGAATCGTGGCCAGGCCCCTTTAATCAACGTCACCACCTCTCTCCAGTTGATTCTCGTTGTTTTAAAACATACTATTGCAGTTGTGGTATTTGGGCTCCACTTTGTTGTACTAATTGTTGCCCTAGTGTCAATCAGAACCAAATTATTCTATCACCACCATCATCATCATCATCATCATCATCACTATTACCATCGTCAGCATCATCATCATCATCATCATCATCATCATCATCATCAATTCACTCCTAACACTTACAGCTATGCGCGTCGAAATCTTCTGTTCTCCATCCGAGGTTTGGGTCTTCTGCTCTCCGTTGGCCCTGCTGTACTCCGGAGGCTGCTGGTTCGACCCCCGGCTCCCCTTGGTTTTCCTGCTCCCGGGTCCTTGGTGGACTATGTTCAGGAGGTGAAGCGTACTCTCATGCTCACGGTCCGAGCTCTCGGCCTGACCTCGCTGGTAGCGGTTCTCGCAGGTCGAGTGGTGTCTCCTACACAGCTCTATTCGGGCACGTAAACGCTCCACTATGGCACTGTGTAACTGTGGGACCGCGGAGCCCCTCGGAGTGGCGATTGGCCCGTTAACCCCCCCCGGCATAGATCCCATGCCGACACCTAACATTGGTACGAATCCCCCCGCAGCGGACTGTGCGGGAGTCGCTTCTCCCATGCCCGCTGGTCCCCAAGAAGTTTATAGAGACTAAGGGCCACTAAGCTTATGAGGGACCACAGTACGGGCATGGAAGAAAACAGATCTTTGGACTAGACTACGAGCCCATATAAAAACATTCACACAATCGTATGTACAAAAGTGTCACTAGGCCAGCCTATAATTAAAATTCAATAATTAACAAACGTTTAAAAAAAAAAAAGCTCATGGGTTTCTAGCCGGAATTAATCCCCTCTAGCTCAACGACTTGACCTCTTCTCAGAGACAGCCCGAATTATATTCAATATGAATAATTTGGTTAATTCAAAACCACATCACGCAGAACTTATCTTTCACGAATAGGTTCCCGAACATCCCCCCCGGCACACAGCTTATCCCAAAACACGTCCCACTTTGCAAACAGCAACAACAAAAAAAGGGGGCAGACTACAAACTATAAATTCAAAGTAGGCGAATCGCCACCCCAAAAAAAGAAAATCTAGGAAACAAATCCACTAAACTTCCGAGACTCGCGGCATAAAAAAAAAAAAAAATAGTCCTTAATTCATCTCACCGATCCGGATCATGGGGAGATCTGGTCGCCAAATTACAAAAAAAAACAACGCACCCTAAACGCAAGGAACCGTCGCGTAAAAACCCGACTGCGATCCGTCTCAAGTATTCCGCTGACAATCGTTTGTTCGAGTGGTGCACCGAGGCGATTGCGGAGCTACTACAAGACTCTCATTGTATCAACATTCCTCTTTGGACGTGACACAACGTATATTGATAATAGTGTCCAAATGCGCACTCTAGTGGAGAGCCGAGCGAACTACCCTATAAGAGGCCCCTGCCTCTGGAATAAAATGACTGTAAAACGATAGAGAAAGAGCCCCCTGCTTGTTTATAGTCATAATGGCACTATATTTACACAAGAACATATGGGCCAAGCGCTATGTTAAATATGTAGACATTAAGACATTAATTAAAAAAAACTGCAATCATTGTGGTGACATAATGAGTCGTTTTTTATTTTGTTGGTAGTTTTTTTTCCCCCCCTCAGAAACTCATATTTGTTCATTTTATTTTGACAGGTAAGCCTGACGTTCAGTATTAGACTACCATCTTTAGAAACATCAGATACAGTTCCTCAGATAACCCCGTGGTAAAACGTTACCAAACCCCTCATATTAATCTGTGACACAGAACATACCAGTCAGCTGTTTGCCAGTGTCAGTAGACGTTTTAGAGAACTGAAATGCCATATTACACATTGCGTAATTATTTGGGAACTAGTCTCTTTAAATATCTGTCTGAGACACACATACCTGTCTGCATGTCTTTAAATGAATCAGGGTGCAGGGTCAGTCCAGAATGGCGCCACCAGAGCAGTCAGGTTACAGTGCCTTGCTCAGCGACACATTGGCTATTGTGGGGATCAAACAGCTGACCTTATGGGTACAGGACAATGCCCTAAGCAGCGGACCACTTTCCCACCCTAAGGCGTAATCAAAACCATGCCACCATTTGGATGCCAATAGTCCCATTACTATGAAAGGTGAAACCTTAAGTCTGGCCATCCTGCAGGGTTTATAGCCCCTAACCATTGCCCTTATGCACACACACACACACACACACACTCACACACTCACACACACACATGCACCTGCCCGTTATCCTAACCAGGCTTCGTATTCCCTTGAAAACCCTCGGGCCTGTTTGCTTTATGCTGCTGTCTTTTCTCGTGTAACTGTGTTCTTTTCTGTTTGTCTTGATCGTAAAAGCACTTTGTAAACTTCTGTTTTAGATAAGGGCTTTACAAATAAAGCCAAAACCCTCGCTAATGGTCTTGAAGGAACGTGCCATCAACCGCAGCCAAGTGTTTAAGTTTATTATTTGTACGTCTGAGGTGACTGTCAGACAGATTGTCCTATTACCTCCAGCTTACCCCGTAAATTCCATCAAGTTTATTATTACGAACACATGGGGATGGAGTTATACTATAAAGGAGGCGTGCAGGAATCCTTAAGGGATCTGTTAAGGATGAAATCCAATGGAGAAAAACATTCACAGTCATTTTCAGAAGTAGTTTAGGACATCCTGCTTGTAAATAACCAGACGAGAGGAATGTTTCAGGCTAATAAGTTAGCATTCTAGCATAGTTTGGATTCCGGCAGACTTCTCTTCTCGCGTATCTTGCATTATTTATATTGTCTGTTAAGAATTCAAACTCCTTACACGAATAAAATAAAAACCCACGGGAAAAGCATGTATCCTCATATATATATATGTGTGTGTGTGTAGTCTCCTATCTTTTGCGTCTTGTACTGCTGCTTTGCGCTACATATGAGGTCCTGTACATACATATGGATCCCTCCATTGTATTCCTTCCCAAGATTTCTTCCATTTTCCTAATTAGGTTTTGTGGGAGTTTTTTCTTGTCCAATGGCGGGTTAAGGTCAGGGGGTGTCGTTTAATTCCTTGTAATTGTGGGCTTGTGAAGCCCTTTGAGACTGTAAAGTGATTAAGGGCTATATAAATAAACTTGACTTGACTTGACCTGACTGTATGTCTCATGTATCACGCGAGTGTCTTTGTCAAATGGACGTAACTCTGCAATTATCCCTCCCAGCACCATAGACACCAAAGCAACTTCCTTGTGCGTGTGATGTAACTCTGGTAAATGAAGGTGCTTCTGATTCTGATGTATGTGATCTACTAGGATTCCCACAGGGACCCGTTTCACTCTGAGGGATTCGGCGGAACCCTGCAGGATTTTGATACGCAGGTCAACTTCCTGACTTCTTCACATGACTTCCTGAAGGCTCTTGCGAGGGTGCTTGTGCACAGTGGACGTTGTGAAGAAGATTTCTCTGTGACCGCGGTTTAAATGGGTTCAATATTTTCAGCTGTCCATCATTTCCGTCGTGTTTAACAAGCTGCCCGGCGGCGTAGAAACGTACAGGCGCTCGGCCCCCGTACCCAGGATGGGTATTCCCGTCACATTTATGCCTTTGTGTTTATCGTCGCCGCTGCACTTGTCTCGCGTAACCTTGTCTGTGCTGCTTTTGCTCGTCTTGACTGTGAAGCACTCAATAACCTTTGTGTGTTTTGTTTTTGTTTTAAGAACAGATAACAGAAGATATCTCCCCAGTCATTGCGCAGACACAGACCGAACGGGAGGAATATTTTTAGCCGTTGATAACAATTTGTCATGTAATAATTTGTGTGTTATGCCTGCTATATGTCGTCTTTCGCAACAGGGGGCAGCAGCTGTTCGGCTCGCAGCGTCCGTCAGAGGCGTCCAGGTGTAGCGGTCGACAACAGTCGGTTGGTTCCTAACTAAAGGGAAACTCCAACACAGGACATGATGCACTTCTTGATTTATTCTATGTCCACAGTTTAAGTCTACCATAATACAGGAATAACAAAGTCTTGTCATATTTGTGTATCCCAGATATACTGTACCACATTACCATCGCACTGGCGTCATTTGTCATATTGCTTCACAAAATCAAGACAGTTTGCATACATCAATGTTAGTAGAGAGTTTCCTTGTGGGTTTTTTTTTTTCCTTTTTACACTGCGAAAAACACACAATAAATTAATAAATTAACACACAAGCGATCTACAAATGCTTTACAGTAGTAGTAATAACAGTGGTTAAAAATGATCTCTACTGGTACAGTATGTCAGCCCAGTGACAGTCTCACAGTAGATCCGAGCGGTGCTTTCCACCTCGCCCAGTCAGGCTGTCATTTAAACACACTACAACTCACAATCTACCACAACACATACACAGCTCTACTGCTGCCAACGACATCTCTCTAGATAATAAATTACACATCCATTTCACTTCAGAGAGTCACAGGGAGACAGGCTTATTCAGTATTTTCTTATCTCTCTCTCTCTTTCTCTCTCTCTCTCTCTCTCTCTCTGTGTGAATCACAGTTCACCTGGGACGGGCTTTTGCCAGTGCAATTCAACTGTCAACCTCCCCGCTGTAAGCATGGATCATAACGATTCAGTTCTGGTCACTTTGAAAGAAATAAAATGCACACTGCGACGAATTTAGCTTCATTTAAGCTCGACCCCCATCCGTGTGAATATCACCTGCTTACGCTCGTCAGTAAAAAATAATGATAAAAAGAATACAAAAAGCAGTAGAAATGGTAGAAAAAACATTAAGACTTAAATCTTAATGAAACCATCGATAATACCATCTATCACTGCGTGTTCACACTAGTCATAGTGAGTTCAAATAGGGATTATCCCGGGACTGGGTCCTGCCCACACTGAAATACTGGACTTAATTTGGACTACAAAAACCAAAATTCACTTGTCCACAAGTACAATATGGCTGCTTCTTTAATAACATTGTGAATAATTAATATTTCTGCAAGGAAAAAACGTTGACACTCTAAACTAGAATGAAAATATAAGGCAATTTGAGAATATCAAAGGGAAGTGAGAGTTTGGGGGGGGGATAAGATAACATTCTTTCCTCGGCAATCTTCCAAGTTATTATAATCATTGGCAAATCGTCTTTTGTGGCAAGCTGCTTTTGCAAGAACAGCAAAATGTTACTTCCCTGTAGAGCGCTTCACACAAAAAAAGTGCCTGAATTTGCTAACAGTGTATAACCAACTCCTTACACAACATGTGCTGTAAATATTCCATTCCGTCAATGTTCCATTATATCAAGATGTATTGAAAAAACATATTCATAAGAAGAATAGCTGTAGTGAGCCGCATGTCAAAAAATCAATGAACACATGACTTGGGTGCATATGGACAATTTTGTTGAATTCTGTGACACATAAATATACTATCGTCATCCTGCTCAGCTTGCATGTATACTTCAATGATCTTTAGAGACAAAGGGAGAGAGAGAGAGAGAGAGAGAGAGAGACAGAGAAAAGAAAGAGAAAGAGAGAGAGAGAGAGAGAGAGAGAGAGAGAGAGAGAGAGAGAGAGAGAAACAGAGAGAGAAAGCGAGAGAGACAGAGAGAGAAAGAGAAAGGGAAAGAGAGAGAGAGAGATTCTTGGCAAGCACACCTCTTGCTTTTTTCATGATTAATCCCTCTAACTCAATGTTTATCTTGGTCGGTGCACATTTACAACAAGATGCATCAGAGATTTACCTGAAATGAATTATCAACCACTGAATTCAAAACTAAAAAGATCCTAGATCAATTGTCCTCTCATCTGTTTTGGATTGTTTATACATCTGGATGTTTTGAACCTGCATTTTTAATAAACGGCATGCCATCCAGGGTGACAGCTTCTGAATATGCTTTGAGCTCATTCTTTAATTGAAACTGAAGCAACAGTCATCCAAAGTTACCATTAGGGCTTCTGACAAGGCCCTGTTTTGTAAGGCCATATTTTTTCCTCTCACCAGACATGCACTGCTAAGCTGAAATGATTGCCTGCAGTGAAAATAATCTCTTCACTGCTTCTGCAGGGCTCAGCAGAAATAGTGGATTGAAGTCAAGGAGAGAGTCTGCCTGTTTGCAAAAACGAGACTGAGTCTTGGCATTCCTGAGACCAGTATTCATTACTCCCATATATTGTATAGTTATTGACCGGTTGGACTGTAGTACTCTTTTAAATGGCAGCAATTTGGTAAATAACCTCCACGGAAGCGAAAAGGCGCAAGAGCTGTTGCAGAGCCGTTGCCCGAGCGGCGGGGGGTAGCTTCGGCGAAAGGCTCGCACTTTGCAGAACGTGGATTGGACTTCATTAGTCGGGATAAAGTTATTCATACGCGAGATTAACTGTCAATACGGTATAATAACGCAAGTCTCAATGAGGAGCTTTGACGGGGCACTTTACTGCACAGCCCTGTTATCCCGCATCTGTTACAGCGATAACTGTCTCAGAGCAGAGGCGTAGGATCGGTTATGGCTTATTGTCCCAAAGTTATAGCCTTTCACAAGCCCGACGAGTGTTTATAGTCCTGACGGAGACGTGATACTGGAATCGGATGGGGTTGTGGGGGTCGGGGGTTTGGTTTGTTTTTGCGTGCAGTTCAGTGTCAGGACTTGATCGCCTTGGCGGGCTCGGTAGACTGTCGTACGTCAGTCCACTCCTGCATGGTGTTCTGCAGCGCCTGGGTCTTCTCCTTGTCCACCTGCACGTAGTCCACCTTCTCGTCGGACGTCACCGAGGACGTAGAGGGCTGCGGAAACGAGAGAGAGGAATGAGACCACCGGACCGCACTGCCGCAAACGCACACACGATTAAACAAAAGAAGAGGACTTTGTGTAAAATGTCTGTTTACTTTTCGGTGCGGACTTGGCGAGCCGGGTTGGAAGTCCAGAGCGAGATAATCCACGTTGCCGCACTTCCTGGGCGCCGGGCTGCTGGTGCCGCTCACAGCCGGGGAGGTAGACGCTGGATTCTGCTAATGGGCACAGGAAGGAGGTTTTACTCACACAGGGTGCGTTATGCGAGAGAGGCGTACCGACTGTAACACAAAGGACACAATGTGCTCTCCTGACTTCCCTCCAGCTAGTGGGACTCACCATCGCCACATAATTCTCCTCGCTGTCTGCAGAGTCTGTGCTGGTGATGCTCTGGGTGGAGATCGGTCGACAGTGCTGGGAGGCCATGGAGTTCATCGTAGTCCTGGGGAAAATCCACAGAGGACTTTAATTATCACTGCCTCCCAGGAAGAAACAGAATATTACCGCAGTCTGTGCCATCGCACTTTGTTTACATTTAAATGACGCTCTTATCCAGAGCGACTGAAGAGTGATGAACATTCCCCCCCAAACCCCCCCGGAGCAGGTGGGGATTAAGTATCTTGCTCAAGGACACTTCGACAGGTATGACCACACAGGGGGGGGGGGTCTGTGGACCTTCTGGTTGGGGGACAACCTTTCTACACCTAGACCACCCTGTCGCCCCACCCTGTTACTTGTTTGCTTGTGTTTGTGTGTTTATGTGTGTGTTTATGTGTGTGTGTGTGACTGATATGAGACTCACATGGGCCGCGTCCAGGACATGGTGACGGGGCTCTTAAATGGCAGCTCATCAATGATCCCATTGTTCCTTAAATCAAGAGGTGTTGGCTTTGCTGTAGGAAACAAGAGCAGGCACTGTCAACACAATTCACTGTCTACTTATTCATAAAAATAATAACGAGACCTTGTCAAAACCTAGTATATGGCTGGACCAAAATTGTGGCCAAAAGCCTCGTCGCTAGAGGGCTTTTAATTTGAAATGGATACATCAGCCAATATGGGAAATTCCAACAGTCGACCAATGGTGTAACTTCATCACTCAGTCAGTGAGTCAGTCAGTGAGTGACTCAGTGACAGACAGACAGACACTTGCGTTTATACGGCTGGCCCGGTCCAGCCAAAAATAGACGATGCAGACTTCTGAGTTGAAATGATGCCAAAGATAAAACAGTAACTCTTTTGCTTTTGTATCACAGGGAACAAGCAACGTTTCTGTCAAAGACTCACATTTCCTGTTAGGTTTGAGGTTGCGGTTGATGGGTGGTGGCGTGACATCACTGAGGCGGCCAGGCCGGTGACACATGGAGGCCGAGCTGCCCTTGCGGGCAGGTAGTGTAGCAGAGAATCCTGGGAAATCAAAGTGATGTGGCCCCGGGCTCATGGGAATGTAGATATTCTTGGGACTGTCAGCCTGAGCGGCGCTGAGTGGCGAAGAGCCAGGATTCATGGGTACATAGTTGCCGTCGTCTGAGTTGCCACTGTCTGAGCGGGCGAGAGGAGCTTTGGTTCTCTGTGCCAACAGGGTCAGAGGTCACAGGAATCTCTTAGACACTCCGGAATTCAGAAAATGAGAGCGAATACTTTACAAGATCCAAGAGCGCCGCGTTCCCCTCTGTCTGTGCTACACAGGTTAATTCTGTCTGTCTGGAGGAGCGCAGCGAATGCAGGGGAAAGTGAAAAAGTGACTCACCAGGTAAGAGCTGTAGCCGTCGTTGACGGACTCCACAGACTGGCCTGAGTTGTTGAAATAGACCGGACGGTGATGGCTGTTAGTTTCAAAGGAGGAGCCTGAGGAGAGAGAGAGAGAGAGAGAGCAGGGAAATGACATCAATATTTACCGCCGCCATAAACTGCAAACAGTTGCTACGCTCGTGAAATACGACAACTCTAAACCTGCGTGAAGCAGGTATCATAATCATAACCAGAGGGCCGGTTATGAAAACCTGACTTTTCAAGGTACACTTTGAGTATGTAAATTCATGCAGCCCCGCGAAACAATAAAAATGCAAGTGGCATTTCCTTAAACGCTCCACTGGGTTCTAATTAGTGTTTGTTAGTGGAGGCAGCACAGGTGTGTGAACAGCCTGTGGCCTCGCTAACAAGAGCCAGAGGTCACTTCCTGTCTCTGGCTATGTAAGGCCTGAGCAGGGGGCTTGGCCAAGCACAGACCGCAGCGTACGAAGAGGCCGTGCATTGTGTCTGTCTGCGCTCTTTTTTTAATTTTTTTTTTACTGCTTATCAGCCTGGAACGAGGCATTCTGGAGCAGGCCGCATGGCTTGAATTTCATTAGTGTCTCAGCAGAACAGCGTCTGGTAGACTGGCCTCTTTGTTTCTGCTCAGCTGCCGGAGTTAAATCAGTACACCGAGCGATGGAGGAGCACAGGAACGAGAGAGCGAGGACGAAAGGCGGGGACAGGAAGAGGAAACGCATACTGTGTATTGCGGTTTCGCGGGAGGACGGACTGATGAGGTCATACTTAAATTTAAAAACGGGAAAGAGAGCGGTATGAGTCAACTGAGACTGTGTGTGAAGAAACACATCCTAAGATAGCTTTGCGCTGCCAGGCGCTACTTTGTGTAGAAAGCAAGGTAGCAAAGTATTTGTTAAAGTATCGGCGCGCAGTTCCGGTGTACCTCTGTGCAGTCTGATGTTCTCCACAGCAGGGAGCGTGTTTCTGCGAGGAATGACCGACACGGCCGCGGTCAGCTCTCCGTTCTGGCTCCCCGCGGACTGGGGGCTCCCCCACTGGCTCTCGGACCCCTGGCTGGGCTTGGGGGGCCTGGGGGGAGGGGCGCAGGACGACTCGGAGCTGGAGGGCGTCAGGGCGTTGTGGTTCTTATCGAACGTCCGGGGGATCTGGTAGAAGGAGCCGGGCGGCGTGGGGAGGTCGTAGTTGTCGGGCGGGCGCTCGTTGCCGTGCCCAGGGGCGGGGGCGAGGGCGTTGCAGGGCGTCTTGAAGGTGTACACCTCCTCGTTCTCCAGCTCCA
>OMKK01082673.1:0-15309 GCA_900302305.1 Polymixia japonica | reverse complement strand
CCCTGATGTGAAAACCTCTGAACTCCTTTAAATTGAACGGTATAGCAAGTACTACAGTACACTACAACAGTACTAGCTGCAGTGAGGCACTATTTGACAAACCCCATGTTAACCCACTCCTCTATCCATCCACAAAATAATGATGCAGGGCTATGACCCACATTGTTCTACATGTAGTAAGTCTGTAGATTGGTTACACACACCTCTCTCTCTCTCTCTCTCTCTCTCTCTCTCTCTCTCTCTCTCTCTCTCTCTCTCTCTCTCGCTCTCTCTCTCGCATGCGCGCGCACACAGAGAGAGCGAGAGAGAGGGGCCTTTTGCGTTAAATATATGGGACTCTTACTGATGCAGCTCTTCGGCATCCTATCCGCCATCTCCACGGGTGTAGGTTCCTCCCTCTCTCCTCCGGTCTTTGGTTACCATGGGAATGACGTCAAGTTGCACCACCAATTCGGCCCAGTAGACGTCTGAGAGGCGGTGCAATCTCTGGGTAGTCAGCTGCGACCCAACAGGGAAGGGTAGCAGTGTCATTCTGAGTCTCGATTCCTCCTATTTCAGTCGAATTGTCGTATATCCGATCATCCATCCAAAATGCGCGAAATAGTGCATTTGCAAGCTGGTCAGTGCGGAAACCAGATCGGAGCCAAGGTATCAGCCTGGTTTATTTGCTATTCGTTTTGCTATCAATAGACTGACGGTTTTAATGCTCCTCGCTGTGAAGAAAGCTGTCTAATCCATTCTGAGGAATTCTCTAGAATCACAATGCAGTGTCTCAGTGACTCAGCTGTTTTTGTTTTTGTCGAAGTAGGCCTCTATTACAATGCATAGCACATTTTTGCGGCGCTGCTGTTTTCCACTTGCAGGGACAGTTTTGGACTGATTTATGCAACAGACAATTCCAGACAAGACAATTCATTCAAATGCTATTAATTCAAATGCTCACGTTTTGTAACAAACAAAAGCCTATTTTTTTATGTCGTCTGATTGTCAAGGTTTGTAGGCATTGGTGTTTGATTGTGCTGTGATAATTTAACAGTATTAGTCATGGTGGAGTGCTATACCTCTACCTTCCCCCTCCACATAGCCTGTGCATGGCCTATTTTAACCTTTAATCTTTTCAGTTTAATCGCCGTTGAGGAATGTTCGATTTAAATCCTTTTTAATGAATTAGTCTAATGAAACGTACCATTTAATTATAGTTTGATCATGTAGACATTAAAAGGTAGGGCTACAGAATGAACTAAAACGGTGTCAGATAATTCCCATCTGCGTAATTAAGGTTACTCGTTAGACCGTCTGCGTATAGGACTAATGGACTGTTCGGTAATTACTTGTATTCTTCAAGAGGATAAATGGGTTCTCGGTTGATTTTCAGAACGGCTTTAACATTGTAGCTAGATTATCTCAGAGTGGTCTTGTCTTATCTCCCTTGATTAGATAATAAAGGCTTTTCCTACTATACTATTTTCCTTTCCTACTATTGATTCCTTCCTTTTGCTTATAACCGCCTGCTTATAACTACCTTTAATACCACACCTATTTTTATTGCTCAGTTCTGGGAGGTGATCAGTGATGAGCATGGCATTGATCCAACTGGAACCTATCATGGAGACAGCGATCTGCAGCTCGAGAGGATCAGTGTCTATTACAATGAGGCCTCAGGTAAGCTACAAATTAAACAAGGGAATACACGGGGCGAATAATATATATTTATCTTTGATTTATAGAAATTCGCCCCTCCCCCGTCCATCTGACATTCACGCTTTGCCTACACCAGGATCTTTTACGTCAAATGAATCATTAAAAACAAATAAAACATTTCAGGTGGAAAGTACGTGCCTCGCGCCATCCTGGTCGATCTGGAGCCTGGCACCATGGACTCAGTAAGGTCTGGCCCGTTCGGACAGATCTTCAGACCTGACAACTTTGTGTTTGGTAAGTCATTTGAAGTCAGCGGTGATAGTCAGTTATAAGACTATCACCCTAAGCAAAAACGGAATGCGTTGATTTTATTTTTTAATTGTGCGCTATCTTCACTACGCTTCCCCGGTCAACTCACAATGAATTGCGATTGTCCTGTTCGCAGGCCAGAGTGGAGCTGGCAACAACTGGGCTAAGGGCCACTACACGGAGGGAGCAGAGCTGGTGGACTCGGTCATGGATGTGGTGAGGAAGGAGGCTGAAAGCTGTGACTGCCTCCAGGGCTTCCAGCTCACCCACTCCCTCGGCGGAGGTACCGGCTCCGGCATGGGAACCCTGCTCATCAGCAAGATCCGCGAGGAGTACCCCGACCGCATTATGAACACCTTCAGCGTGGTGCCCTCTCCCAAGGTCTCTGACACTGTGGTGGAGCCCTACAACGCAACCCTCTCCGTCCATCAGCTGGTGGAGAACACGGACGAGACCTATTGCATTGACAATGAAGCGCTCTATGATATCTGCTTCCGCACACTTAAACTCACCACCCCTACCTACGGAGATCTCAACCACCTGGTGTCTGCCACCATGAGCGGCGTGACCACCTGTCTACGCTTCCCTGGTCAGCTCAACGCTGATCTCCGCAAACTGGCCGTCAACATGGTGCCCTTCCCCCGTTTGCACTTCTTCATGCCGGGATTTGCCCCCCTCACCAGTAGGGGCAGCCAGCAATATCGCGCCCTGTCCGTCCCCGAGCTCACCCAACAGATGTTCGACTCCAAGAACATGATGGCTGCCTGCGACCCCCGTCATGGCCGGTACCTCACCGTGGCGGCAGTGTTCAGGGGCCGGATGTCCATGAAGGAGGTCGACGAGCAGATGTTGAACGTGCAGAACAAGAACAGCAGCTACTTTGTGGAGTGGATCCCGAACAACGTGAAGACCGCTGTGTGCGACATCCCGCCCCGCGGCCTCAAAATGGCCGCCACGTTCATCGGCAACAGCACGGCCATCCAGGAGCTGTTCAAGCGCATCTCCGAGCAGTTCACTGCCATGTTCCGCCGCAAAGCCTTCCTCCACTGGTACACTGGGGAGGGTATGGACGAGATGGAGTTCACTGAGGCGGAGAGCAACATGAACGACCTGGTGTCCGAGTACCAGCAATACCAGGATGCCACCGCTGAGGAGGGGGAGTTTGAGGAGGAGGGAGAAGAGGAGGTGGCCTAAACCTAACCGAACAAGCCACCTCACCGCCAAACCTCGTTTCGCACCTTCCTCGCCCATACCCAACTACATCCCTGCCATCCCTCTCCATTATGATTTGAATATCTTGCCGCACTTTCAAAAACTATCACCCTCAATCGCTATTGCTCTAGTGTTAGAGATTGGTGTTAAGTGATAGTTGTGACGTTTTTGGTTTAAAAATGTGTTGTTGTATGTTGTGAATGCACTGATTTATGTCCATCCTTACATCTATCCCATTGTTGCCATGCCAAAATTCAAAAGCAAGTGAAGCCTTTAAATTGGAGAATGATTAAAGGTTTGAATCTGATTAAAGGTTACATGTACTGCCTCTGTGTTTTCATTGATTCGTTTGATACATGATCTCAACGTTACAGACCTCTGGCATATTGTAGCACATATCTCACATGACTTTTCTGCAACGCTCTGACTAAAAAGACAGCATCCATATTAAGCACTTTGTTGTGCAAGGTAAATGTGTTGATGATGGAAGCAAACTAATTAGAGCCAACAAGAAAATCGTGAATAATGTCTGTGAGAAGACAAATGTGCTTGCAGCAGACTGAACCTTGTATTCCAGGAGTTCCTACACTTATTTAGTCCAGCGCCCAAAAGCGAAATGTGGCTTTTCACCCCAGAATGTAGGAAAAAGAATATAGCAACTCCAAGAACTATGAGGCATAGGCCCACAACAAATTTTGTGTCCTGACTCATAATTTAGGTAGCAGGACTGTAAGGTAATAATCGAAGAAGCAGCAAACTCGTTTTATGTTGTCAAACTAGCATTCTATTGATTAAATATAGCTGCAAGCGGCAATTATAGGGTTCAAGCCCACGTAGACCGTTTAAACCCAGAGCTTCATGGGGATGTTCAACAGGTTCGGTCCTTAAGCCCAGAGAGATGTGTGATGACTGAACAAACACGTTATTACATACAGTGTTCCAAGCCAAATACATTTCCCATACTGAGCATCTCTGTTTTAACATTACAGTGAATTGTGGAACATTATAAATCCTGCCATTTGGTCTGGGTGGATTTGCATGAAATTCAGTGTGAATGTTCCAAAGAGAGTTCAACTTCTGGATATGTTATCCAAATGTGGTCCTGATCGTATGAACCCAACCAAAATTAAGCATGTTCACCAAAATCCGTGAAATTCTATCAATCACATAACGCATTTCTGGCGCCCCCTATTGGTACATTTTTAAATAACTGCATGGTTGACAACACCTATTCAGCAGATGTACGTTTTTTGGAGATTGGATTAATGATCAACGAGCTATGGCCATTTTTGTGTAAGGCTACACCCTTTGTCAAGTTTATTGATTAACTGCGGTTATATTGTTTATTGCATTGGGCCTGTTTATAGGTTGCTTGTATATCTAGGTCCCTTAAGGCTGAGCCTTGATAGATCATAAATTGAAAAAGCTTTAGGGAAAGAGACTGTTTTTCAAATCATGCAAATGAACAAAAACACTATGGGACAATCTCTAACCACTAGGCCACCTTGCCTGCCTTGCTATGCTATCGTCCTTGGATACAAGAAAGACATATCGTGCAAATAAAACCCTTCCTCCAGAGACCTCAAGAGCCATTTGGTTACTTTGGGTTTGCATGCTGTTCAGAAAATTGGCTGACAGCCTCTCAGTTGAAACACTGCTTTATATTAAAGTTCATGTGTACTGGAATGATGTGTGCCAGCACATTCTTTAACTTTTTACAATTCTCACACTATAAAACATAAGTGATTCATCTGCTGAATACCTTCATTTCTTTTGGGGTTGAGATGAGATAATCGTACACATGTTAATGATAGTCATACATCATTAACATGAAGTATTTTCCAGAGAAACAGGGTGGTGAGGTCCTTGGGGTGGACGTTAAAGGGCTTTAAAGGTACAAGCCACAATTATCTTTTAAGTGCTTCTCTTGCTAAGCAAGGAATTACAACTACAATGTTGTTTTGGTTTGCACGTTGACTCAGTCAGGCATCAGCCATCTTTTGTTCAGTGAATTCTGGCAGCAAACACAGAGGAGTTACTCGTGTCTGGGAGGCCTTTAAAGGCCTCTCAGGCAAAATGATTCCAAACAGCCACATCACACTATTTGCAAAATAAACAGAAGTGGGCCCCACTTCAAGTGGGACCGTCCAAACCAGTCGTGGATTTTGCCTTTAAGTTAAATGGTTTACAAAGTTTAGCTTGGCCAAATATTCTACAAATATGGTGTTTATTTTGACAAAAGCATAGATAAACATGCTGTGACATTGTTAAACTCCACATGATGACAGTACAATATGCACTGACTGATCTGACATAACATTAGAAATTACAGATAATGTGACTTTAAATTGCTTTGATTACCAGGAATAAAAAAAACAACTATATGTCAAGTGTAAACAATAAATCATTTTTGCTTGATATCATTTTCCAGTGTAGCTTTCCAGTGTAGGTGTTTTAGTTCAACACACAGCAAGTCTTTCTAAAATCAAGTTAGATTCTCTAAGGCAACATGCTGTTGACATGCTGTTGTCTTAGAACACAAATTGTTTCATTACATTTAAGATTAGGATAGAAACAGTTAGTTAGTTTCATATGCAATGGCCTCATCAGGACGTTCAGTAGCAAGAAATTAGTTTGAGGTAAACAAACAGTATAAGCCTTGTCAATGAAATGATTTCAGACGATCGATAAACGGTTCCGTCTGCATGGAATTCAATTCAGAATCATATTTTATAGCACTAGATCTTATAACAACATGTAAATGTATATTAGCATCAATGTTTAATTTTTGCATGTATTTTGCCACCATGGATAATAGCAGCTTGGTCCATAGGATTAGACTGCATCGAGTCATATACAGTTATATGGTAAAGTATATTAAGGCATGTGAAACATATGTGATAAGGAATGGTTATAAAATACAGCAGCTCCTCATTCATTTAATGCATCGTAGAATCGTACCAAGTTATTATCTGTAATATCACTTCCAGATGCATCCCGGAGCTTCTCATCATGACGCCTTACAGGAAACAGTCAGAGCTTGTCGAAATGTTAGTGTTAATTAAATATACCACATTTAACATGTACCGCAAACCTGGGTTATCTTATCGTCCATTATTCCTAGAGAGACTTGACCTTCTGTCGTTGATCAGCGCAAGGGAGGGATCTTCATCACGCAGGAACCCTGCCGTGTCGAGCCCAGGTCCTGATTAAATGTACGTAATCTCAGCGTAATATAAAGTAGAGTAACTCAAATGAGTCTTTCCTCCTTTGGTAGTTTGAGCGTGTCCGGCGCCTCCACGCTGCGCGCGCCAGACTGCTCCTCGGCGCTGGGTCGGTACGTTCCCTCAGTCTGCCTCTTCTTCCTCACCACGAAGAAGAGCCAAGCGAGAACAGCCAAAGTTATGGCCAGAAGGCCCAGTGTAACAGTAGGAGCTACAATAGCTGCGATGTTGACTCCCTGCGAATGGAGAAACACAGGAAACGTCCAGGTGATCCACTGGTGAACACTGGACCGTCTGAGCTTATTGACAGAATGTGAGCATGTCAGATCTTTACTTACAGTGGTGCTGTTATTCGTGGTGCCGCTTAGAGTTATGGTACTATTACCTGTGGAAAGAGTAAAACTATCTTATCAACATGCCCTCTGTAGTCTTTTCTGGTTCCTGTACACTGGGACAGCAGTTGAAGAAACGTTTTCAACCCATTTGATCAACTGAAGTGAATTTGAAATGTACTGTAACTAGCACTAAGTGTAGGGACAAAAGACTAAAATGAGCAAAAAGTGTTGAACAAAATGCTTTCTGAACAAACACAGATAAACATGTGCAAGAATAACCAATAGTAACAGTCCACTTTTCTTTGTGTGTGTGTACCCAGCACAGTATAATGACAACAAAGTTGAATTGAATTGTGGGGAAGAGGTACGCTTAAACCTAGTGCATTCCGCTATGCAGCAAACTCACTTGTAAGCATTTTAAATTCCAGTCAGTCCAACCTTGTTCCAGATATTTTCTCCATGACCACCCATGTGATAACTCAGAGACATCACCTAACTACACAGTAACTACTTGACCAGGAGAACCGAAGGTGGAGGAGAGGCAGAGGCCTTGGAATGCAGCCTGTGTTGCAGCTATGGTCAGTGGGGGTCGGTCAACCCTTGTGTTAAAAAAAAAAAAAATCCCCAAAACTACAATCTATGTTTTAATATTCCGTAATGTATTACTTGGACTCAATTTGATGTGAATGGAAACTTAAAAGACACCTAAGCATTTTCGAAAACAGTCAATCATTCACCAAGATAAACAGTGAACTTCCCAAGGACAAAAGTACACCTTGATAACATAAAACATGGCCTAGGACAGGGGTAGGTTTTGCTGAACGTCCTGAGGGAGAACAGGAATTACACTGTGCTAATGAATACTATATAGCAAACACCACCACATGGGTATAAACAAAATGTTAAAAGACTAGGCAAAAACAGCTATCTCACACCTCTACATTCAATTTAACTTATATATTAATTTTCTTTTCCGAAATGAAATTATGGCATTCGTTCATAAGTAAATATCTAATTTGGATTTATAATCATGAGAATATATAAAAGTATCTCTGTGTCATATGCCGAACACAACATTTCTTACACTGGTTAAGGTATCTTACAACATATTGACAAGCCCCTGCATGTTTCAGATGTGCTCAGCAATGACTACTACTTTTTTATCATTCAGTAACAGCGGTTTGGCTGTGCATATGTGTTTGTGTGTGTGTTTGTGTGTGTGTGTGTCTATATATAAGTGGTCAGAAGGATGGCTTGCTTTGTGTGGGAGTGTGAGGATGGGGGAATGGTAACTGACTCACCCCAGACAGGATTACTGCCCAGTACCAGCAGTAAGACGCTTCCAACCAAAAGACCAGGCATAGCCAGTATATCTGGGAGCGCTGCCATCTCTACCCGTGACCAGGAGGGCCTACTAAGGGTAGCCTGGCAATGGAACTGCAGGGCATCAGCTTGGGCCCATTTCATCAGGTCCAGCATTCACAGTCTGTTTTTCAAAGCCCTTCTGAGGAGATTAGAAATATCTTCATCAGACAGTCTGCATGTGCATTTAGAGTTTCTGGGTCCAACTTCACTGTACACTCCTTTAATTTGAGGCTGAATCATTTAGGCCTACCTACCCAACAGAACAAAACTACAGAATAACCAATGAGTCAGCCATGCAGCCTGGTGTTGAATCACCATTTCCTTCCATGTAGACTTGATACTGTTCTGGTAATAAGCTATTAATAGGCCTAATATTCAAAAATTGAACTGAATTTATGGCTAGACAAGTTCCAGTCCATCTCATTCGCATAAAAACGGGTATGTTCTTCGTTAAGTGCATCGAAGTCTGTAATACTCTACAACAAAAAACATTTTACAAAAAAAAATAAAAATAAGATCAATAATGTTACGTTACCTTGACAGGCTATTTTCAGGTGATCGCAGCGACAGGAAATAAACCGGTTACGTTAATTCCTCACGAATGAACCATGTTGTTTCCGCCTCAGCTTATCAAAATGAAACCGTGATATGGGTTTCAGTCACAAGAAAGGGATTGTTCAAAACCTTTGACACTTGATCGAACCGCACAGAATTGCTACTTGATAAATAAATATATTCCCTGCGAATCTGCGGTATTGGGTTTTCTCTTTACTGGACTTCATCGCAGGCTAGACCACAGGGCTGGACTACCTGTTGGTTTCTATGTAAAGGAGTTTTTTTTTGTCTACTCTTCAAATCACCCTTGATCACGTGGTTTAGTTTCGTGTTACAGTACCTGAGCAACAGTATCAACCTGTAGTGGAGTTAAGACAGATCCCCTTTTGTTTGCGTCTTCCAGCATCCGAGTCGAGGGTGTGTGCAGGTGTTTAGTGGAGCAGCACACGGTAGTCTCTCCCCCAACATTCTCTCCGCAAACAATAAACAAATAGAGTACCTTATTGTGTCGTCACATAAAAGTCAAACGTATCTGCAATTAAGGCCTATACGGCCTAGAAGCCTCGGTTTAAGCGTACCTGTGATTCGTGCTTAGTCTATGTTGCCTAAATACTGACAGTTTCCACTCACGCAACTCACTCGTGAAGTTAAGTAACCAAACCATGATGCATGTTTTTGACTAGACCAGTCAGATCTAACCTGGCAACCTGGTCGCTAATTGCATGAAATAGCGCCGCCATGAGGTCTTATTATGTTTCCCCAACATGAAAAAGGTAACATTCCTGAAATAGTTCAAGGACGAATGCGGCGGCCAATGAGTCCAACGGCCTCTAATCCTCACCTAATCTTCGTTTCACACAGAGTGGCAAATATGTGAATACGTAGCCTGCTTATTATTGGGGTCTGTCTTCGTTTAAATAGTGTATGAGGACTAAACACATTCTGGAATAGCCTACAGAGTAGAGTATTGGGTTAAATGCCACAGAATAAGATGGACCAAAAACGCTCACCAACTGAATAGAACAATTAATGTGCCTACTGTATTAGGCTATAGCCTATGCAAGTAAAAACTACCTCAACATCTTTAAAAGTAGAATACTGAAACTCAGTGGACAAAATAGCCATGTTGCAGTGTATAGTGCACAGGGGCCAATGGCGATTTTGAAACAAAAGTTAAATTTAGAAATGACTTGAGTTTCAAATGAGTATTAACTTAACTTGTATCATAGGATATCAGTAGCCTAGCAACTAAGCACTCCAATGCCAAGTCCTCACCGAATGATCATAAATGATGATCCTCAAAACCAATCACTGTTTTGTCGCCGTGCTACTGAAATTTTATTGCGTTGGAGACCAGTCAACTGTTTACAGGTTACCATACCTATCAGAGGTATGGTAACCTATCGGATGGCTATCCTTTCTAATCTCGTCTTTTCGCCTGAAAGAAAAAAAATAGAATAAAAGCGCCTACATACAAGACAAATTTTAATAACGTCTATTTTTTTTTTTATACATCAGCATCCCTTGATTTTCGGTATGATAACATTTAAATCTCTATTGTGAGCTTCTTATTCTGTAGCTGCAAGGTGTAGTCTTTATTTTATTCTTACAAATGTGTATTTATTTAGCTGCAGTTTTTTATCTTTTACACCCTACCTTTCATGCCTGGTTATCTGCAGCTGCGACTACGTAGTTTTCTCGAGGGGATAAAACACATTTCTATCTCATCTCTAATCTCTCGTCTCATTCCATCTCATATTCAATAATTAAATTAATAACGTGTAACACCGTCCGCGTCCGGTGGCCTATCCGCCACTAGGGGGCAGCAGAACGCGTTTGCCTTTTATTTCTAGCGGCTCCTCCCCCGCAGCTTCTCGCTTGCCGTAGAGTGGCGGTGCCAGGGCGGCGGGAGACGATAATTTGCTCTGTTGCTGACATATTCATGTAAGCTGGTATTAAACAAAGCTTAAACATTCGGCGTGCAATTAGTCAGTCAATAGAGTTGTTCTAATTAAAATATAATTTTTCTATCTGACGATATTATTTTTATCGATAACTTATTGTTCCGTCGCGGCGTTACCGAAGCCGAGAGCATTTCCCGGGAAATTTTGTTTTGAACATTTTTTTTTTGCTAACCAGTTTAGCGCGTTTTCAACAATGGCGAAGGTACAAGTATTGAATGTTGCTGTTCTGGATAACCCAAGCCCGTTTGGAAACCCTTTTCAATTCGAAATAACCTTTGAGTGTATGGAAGACCTCCCCGAAGGTAAATATCATCATAAAGTCCCTGTAAATTTGTTTTCGACTCAAAGCGTGATGTTGCTGGCTCTGTCTACTTACTGGTAACCAAGCAGCTAAATGAGCTAAGTTACATTAGCAAACATATAATGGGACACTTAACAAAAGTACTGGATAAGTAAAGTCGCATTTACATCTGTGTGCTATTGAAAGTACTATTGAAAGCCGTAACAATGCTGTGCATAGATTGACAGGTAATTATGTTTCTCAAGATCTACATACTACGGATAGTATCCGGAGGTGAGGTCTGTATTTTAATTCTACGTTCATGCCTAGAATCATCTTTGGCATCATGAAAAACGTGGTTATTCTTTAGTATACGTTAAACATTATATCTTTATGTGGTATAGTGAAGACAGTAGAAAAACATTGCTATTAACATAAGCTAAACAACACAAAATATTGATACAGTTGATCCTACCGTAATGACTGTTCGCCAACAGGGTTTCTAGTTATTTTAATGATGGCAGTAAAGTTTAATGAATACATGATGCTACGCTTGGTTACAGCACCTAGATCATTATGAGGACTGTACATATGATCATATTAGCATTAAGCATTTATTAATTTAAATATCAATGGAGCCAGATGGCTACTTTGCATTTTATAGTTCATAGTATCATGAGCCCATATGGTTAGCATATTACAAAATTGTCTGTGATTAAACTTTTTTCAAAAGTTTACCACTAAATTTCTAATATAATAAATACCACGCCAATAAATAATTTTGCTTCAGAGAACCATAATATGTATGTCTTGTTCACTGACAGTAATGTGAGTGGTTATTTTATTTGCATTTACGTCTACTGCTAATTTGACTATTTGTTTATTATCAGATAAACTGGGGAAAAACTGGGAAAAATGCCCACAACAGGTTCTAGAACAACTATTCCATAACTATTCAATACTGTCTAATGAAGCCACCACCAACACTATCATTTTACATATTGAGATCAAAGTAAACACATCATTACACCAGTTACAAGTGTAAGCCTATGGCAGAATTAATAGGATCAGTTTTAATCTCCTCTGTTCTTTGATTAACATCCCAGATTCAGTGTTTATTTTTACATAAGCAGTGTGGTGTAAAATATGATTTCATTAAAAACATTTCCTGTAAAATTACTTTTCAATAACTAAAGACGCAAGCTAATGTTGAAATATAAAAGTAAAACAATCACTTTGTCATTCAATCCTTTGCTGAAATATGAAAGTTCAACTCAAAGACTGTTAGTCATGTGAGGAAATTATTCCAAACTACATCCATTTAAATGTATTCTCCACCACAGTTAAGGATGTAGGGTAAACACTTTTTTGTGTGTCTTATTCTTTTGTTTGCAACTAGCCAATACCTACAATAGGTGTCCTTTTCGTCTCATTAGTCAGCCACTCAGTGTAACCATTAGTCTATTTATGTTCAGAAATCAGTGATGAGTGTCCAAAGAATGACTACATAGCATCAAAACTGAAAAGAAATTAACACAACAAAAAAACAGTCCATTTCAACAAATAAATTAAGCACATACTTGGCAAATAACAAGTTCGGTAGTGTGTGTAATTGGCCGACTCCCACACAGGTAATATTTTAGCTTAGAATTGTCACTTCAAATTTAAGATTGGTGCTTCTAACTATTTAGCAGAGTTGGCTGAGCAAACCTTTAAGCTGTACCCTGTTCATGAGTAGAAAAAGTAATGATACACCATTGCAATTTATAGCAAAAGCCTCACTTGTTATAACTTATTTCTTGTCTTTTTACGTTATAGACCTGGAGTGGAAGATCATCTATGTGGGCTCAGCAGAAAGTGAAGAGTACGACCAAACCCTTGACTCTGTCCTGGTCGGCCCAGTACCAGCTGGGAGGCATATGTTTGTGTTCCAGGTGTGTTTATTTGGGCCAAAACAATTAAGCTAGCATTGTATGTAGCAGAAGCTACTTATGGCCCTTTTCCACTGCATAGTACCAGCTCGACTCTACTCGCCTTTTTCGGTTTTCCATAGGGCATAGTACCCGGATAGTACCTGGTACCTAGTACTAGTTTTGGTATCACCTCCGTCAAGGTTCCAAGCAAGCTGCTACTACTACTACTGATTGGTCAGAGAGAATCGTCATTAGAATCGCTAACGCTTAAGTCTTAGCGTTGGCTAATCGCTCGTTCAATCCAGTAATGTAGTACTAGTAACTAGTAATAACTACCCTGGAAGCATATGTGAACGTAGCCTACATAAGTGGTGAATTTACATTCAACTGTCATGGTCTTGTGGTTGTTTACATTTTGTAATTTGTGTTCCTCGCCGCTTTGCAGATCAACATTCGCCAGGTCAGCTTTGAACTGGCTAAAGCTTTTGCTTGTGTTTATCGTCAACCTCAGTTCTGTAATTATCAGTCGCGATGGCTATTTATTTGACATATTCACAATCTAATGCTAGTGGTCCAGTGCGTTTTGATATTTTGTTTATTGGATTAAATCCAAAGTGACAGAAACAAGAAAATGACTCATATTTTTTTATTTTTTTACAAGACGCAGAAACGAAAATACGAGTGGAATTCTCCTTGTCTTGTTTATAGGTGCAAAGCCAAAATAGACAGAAACGAGAAAGGTGTACCAATCATTGTGGCCAGTGACAACAACCCATTTTATCCGCTTTGTCCTTCTCTAGTATACTGTATACGCCGCTGTGACGATCAGCTACAGTGAGGGGTACTATCCAAGGAGGTACTATCTGCAGTGGAAAACCAAGTACCTGGTACCAAAAGTTGAGCAACGTCACATCACGTTTTGGTATCGCCTCAGCTCGCTTGGAACCTCGACGGAGGTGATACCAAAAATAGTACCAGGTGCAGTGGAAAAACGCCTTAAAAGTTTCTCACCTTCCTAATGTTGTCTAGAGCTAGGCAGCACATGTACATATATATATGTGTGTGTGTGTGTGTGATAAATGTTTTCTCCACTGACAGCATCTGTCACCAGCCTACCCATAAATGTCTCTCCCTTTCATTTTATTTTATATTGTGAAAAGTGGAGTGAGACTGTTTTTGCTAAAGAGAATCAAGATTCAAACAACGCTGCAAGAAAATAAAGCCAGAGGATGATTCTATAAACATTCCACAAGGCAACATCCCATTTTCCCATTTACTGACCATAGAGCAGCTCCACACTGTACATTTTGTTGCAATCACAAAGTTGAATCTCAGCTCTTTACTTCTATGCTTTGTTAGAGAGTTACATATTATATGTTGACTGAATGTTGACTGAATTGTCAAAGATTTTGGGACCAACATATGTGAATTCCATTTTAGGGTGGATCTTCCCTTCAAGTGGTCACAATTTCTTGCTGGGAGACGGCTTTGCCAAGAAACGGCAACTGTGCTGTGTTTCTGCTAGGGAGGACTGGAGTCACTGTATCTGTGCTGTATTATACATTCTGTTGGTGCAAGCATATCTACAGTCATCATCAAACATTCATGAGCATCGTCTGTCTGTTTCACACTTGGCTAAACGGCTAAAATAACCTGACAGAGCAAGAGAGAGAGAGAGAGAGAGAGAGACTTGACTAAAGGTTAGAGGGCTAGCTAAGAGTTTATGGCTAATTTTAAAACATGTACAGATTTTGTACCACTACATATTTGTGACAATGATTTATAGACCTACTCAGTAAGCAGTTAATTTGAAAGTGATATCAGGTGTCCGGCTGCCTAGTTGATCAGCTGCCTTTATCTCTACTGTGTACAGTACACAATGCTACACAATACTAGGCTATTTGACTTGCTAGTTAACTGAACCATTAGCAGACATAGCTTAGAACATTATATACAGTGACCATGAAAATATTAAGCTATTTATATCCCTATATTATACATCACTGTTTCACAGCAGTCCATGTAAACTATTTGTAAAGAAGACCCTAGAAATAAGTTTTCCATGTGTGTATTGTCATGTTACCTTCATTTGACTACAAAGGGACAGTGGGAGTTGTGTAAGTATAGCATGGTGCGAGTGTGGTGCAGAGGAACAAACCGCAGACCACGTTATCCAGGATTGCCCAATATACCGGGCACCCAACGGTATACGTGGTCTGACGGTTTTGGATGATGAGTCAATGACGTGGCTACAGGGGGCGTGCCCGGATGTATAGTCCGGGTGACCCCTCACACAGACCCGGAGAGGAGAGGGTGAGAGACCCCCTCGACCGGGACCTGGGGCGAGAGGACATAACATCTAGCCCATACGACGAAGAAGAAGAGAGCATCTAACCAAGAACTGCACCAGTTGAGCTACTCAGGGACTATAGTAGAAGATTGGGCTTTTGGTGGACTGCTTGAATGTACATGTAACACCATATGAATCTGGAGCCAGCTCTTGCTGAAAAA
>OMKK01082342.1:12246-38141 GCA_900302305.1 Polymixia japonica | reverse complement strand
AGGGTATATAACAAAGTATTGAGATGAACTTTTGTTATTGACCAAATACTTATTTTCCACCATAATTTGCAAATAAATTCTTTAAAAATCAGACAATGTGATTTTCTGGATTTTATTTTCTCATTTTGTCTCTCATAGGTGAGGTATAGCTATGATGAAAATTACAGGCCTCTCATCTTTTTAAGTGGGAGAACTTGCACAATTGGTGGCTGACTAAATACTTTTTTGCCCCACTGTTATTGGCTTTTTGTAGAAAGCTCAAACTTTGAAACTCGAATGCAGTCAAAGTTATGCTACTCAGCATAAAGTATTAACTAGACCTACATATATCTTCATATGGACGTTAAATAAAGTTCTTTCTTTTTTTAAATGTTCTTTCACTGCAGTGCAGTAGCCCCCTTCAGTTACTTGCAACTAACCTTAGGCTACATATACCTAGCTAACTTAGCAGACACTTAAGACACTTGACTAGCTAACTTAGCAGTTAGCTGCCAAGCGGGCTAGGCTAGCTAAAGCTAACATTTGCTGAAGTTAGCTAACAGCTAGCTACAGACCGAGAAAATACC
The DNA here is from genome assembly GCA_900302305.1 of Polymixia japonica. NCBI lineage: Eukaryota > Metazoa > Chordata > Actinopteri > Polymixiiformes > Polymixiidae > Polymixia > Polymixia japonica. The sequence continues at coordinate 37,575 of OMKK01082342.1, read as the reverse complement.
ACCTGTCACCTACAATGTTGGCATTTTAAGAGAATCAGTTTTCAACTAAATTACAAGTATTTAAACTAAAAGCAACCAAATTACTGCTACAGTAATGTTAGCTAACTAGCATCATATGGGAATGAGATTAGTCATTCGGTTTAAACTCGTTAAGAATCAATTTTTGGCAGCAAGTGTAGGCCTACCAAAGCAACCTAGCAGCAGAAATAATGCAATGAGACCATTTGCAACTAAGTTTTAGCAAACTACTTAATGATTTATAATAACACATTGAAATCCTCACCGAAACTTAGCAGGCGATGCCCTGTTGTGGCGCGTATCTTCCACAGAGCCCTTGCACACTGCCCAGGCTTCTGACATGCAGGTAATGTCCAGTGGCCAACTAAAATCTTTCTCTTTAATCCAATTAATTTGACTTTCATTACATGTCCAACCTGTTCAATTTACATTAACCTAATGAGTTAAACATATGTATGCACTAGTGGCCTTGCATCCTGCATCGAGCAGCTTTTTGGCCAAAATGTCAGATGGATGAGAGCTTGGATTATACGTCGGCATACATTCTTTGGATGGTTCCAAATAAAAGACATTTCTTTTCTTAACCCCCGGAGGTTGAGCGTCGTGACTGCACCCCTCCCTGGACGTTCTGCTCAATATCTGTTGTTGCATTTCTGGTAAAATGTTCTTGTACACGTTACAAAATTGAATTGGATAAATATGCTGCTTGCATCATGCATTTAATGTAACTCTAGAAGGGTTCCTAGACAAGGACAATGCTCTTTTAAAAGGTTATTACACTGTGATGAATTTATTACATTATGCAACAAGCATTTTCGCTGAGTTCATAGTGTAATAATTTTCTCATAATGTAATACCTCATAACACTATGCGCAAGCTGTTGTTACGTTAACCATTCATGGTTTTATTACATTATGAGCAGTTATTACATTATGAGTTGCTACACATGTCCCCGTGTCTGCTTGCAGAAGTAAGAGACAGCAGCTCTCGAGTGACCACCAGTAGCGGGAATGGACACACACATCGTAGCAACACCTCCACCATTAGTGCCATGGAACTGGCTGCAGTAGTCCAATGGTTCTTCCCAAGTAATCGATTTGACGTGATCCAGTTCTAGGGTCAGTGGTGCAGGTTTGCCTCTTGACAAGCTACTCTGACTACTTACTTTGTTATTGGCTCTTGAAACTACTTCCAACCATGTGGCAAATTGAACGGCCACGCACTACAGCCACACGCAACGAGTGAATTGTAGCTCGTTGTGGCTTTGTAAATAAATCATTTGTGGAGGGTGTCGAGGTTTAAGGGGTGGGCAAATATAAGGGTGGATATATGATGTATGAACACAGTGATCTTGTCATCCATGAACTCACCCTGATCCCACACTTCCTCCTTTGGTTCCAATGGCAATCTGTCATCCTGATGATCTTTGGGAGAAAACCAATGTTTAGTCAGAATCCCTTTTTTTCCAATAAAAATAAAAACTAAGCTAAATAAAAAATGGATCAAAAGAGACCTTTGAAAGGGTGCACAGCTTTTAACATTTAAGCAGAAAGGGCACAAAATGTCAAAACCACGTTAGACCTCAAGAAAGTTAAATGTCAAGATAGCATTAACCGTAAAGAGTCTTTTACCCCTTTCACACACAAACCACAGGTTTTATATGGTATATTGAACACATGTTCAATCTGCGTTGAACCCATTCAAACCACACCATGGTCATAGGTAAGCTCAGGGTCATCCCCTTTATACCAGACCCACGTCCGAAAGTTTACTTCCATATATGTCACTACTGAACAGGGTCATTGCGTTTCAGCGTCATTAAAAGCAGTTTCAAAGTTTGTTTACACTGGAGATTCAACATATATAAGTCTTTTACTGTGGCTGTAATTTGTATTTTTATCTCTTCTTCCCTTCGAATGGACAGAAGCTCTCTCACTTCTGAATCTTGCCAATTCTCCATTGTGTCGACTCAGAAACTTGCTTGCAGCTTGAAAGAACGGTGGTTTGTTTACCAGGTTGCGTTAGCTCACCAGCATTAGTGTGCCTCTAATTGTAACCAATGAGGTTCCTTGATGGAAACCCGTGTCGAGTAACCCGTATTCCCCCTTTCATGCCGACGCCGAGTAGCGTCCAACCCGTGTAAAACCCAGGTCAACCCATTCACACCAACAGCAGACGTGGGTTTTACCCAGGGTCGATGCTTCATTGCTTCAGTGTGAAAGGGGTTCGATTTTTTGGTTTTGTTCTCTTTAATAGAAAACCAAAAGTATTAAGGGATAAAATAAATTGTTTCTAATGTATGAGATTAGATTTAATGTTTTTTTTTACCTCTTGTGTGTCCCGAGTGCATCATGGACATCATATGATCTGGACTGACAGCAATAGGAACATTGGCTTCAAGCGGAATATGCCGGAACAGCTCACTGGAGCCAGTCTGCATGCAGTTCATGAAGGGAATGGCATTTCTACTATCCATGTAGTACATGATGTAGAAGTTGCACATTTCGTCAGCAGAGGTACCACTGCAAGAAAAAGGTCAAGAAAATTGCCAAAACTTAACAAGAGCCGAGCTTGAAATAAGTTAATTTGAAAAAGAACACCCTACACTCAACAAACACTCATACACACAAATATACAGAGTCCATGACTGCTCTTTTTAGCCTGCTTCTAATCTGCCAGTTTAACAACTGAGCAGAAGCAAATACAATGCCTTAGTAAGCTTCTCCTGTTTATTTTCATAATGTCTTTCATAATGGGAACGCAGGGGAAGCAAGGCAATTTGGGAGGGGCTAAGAACTGCCAGCGCACATCGTCACTGCATCACACTGCATAACCTTTCACCATGGCAACAGAAATGTAGCAGACTACAGTAGAAAAATGGATCAAGAGGAAATTATGAAAAATGTACATTTCCCAGAGACGTGTAAGAAAAGCCGTCGCTCCTCCTCCGAGTGCACACAGTAGCTGCACTCTGCTTAGCCCCCAACAGATACATGCTACATAAGACAGCTAGTGCACAAAGTGGTGGAGAGGAGAGGAGAGGAGAGAAGGCAAGGAAAGAAGGAGGCTTGGGACTGCGAGGCAGCAGCAGCAAGCTTCAGTCGCCTGTCTCACTGAAGAGATGTATGGCTCAGACCCCAGTTTCCATGCAAACACAGTCCAGAGAAAGCCCTTTGGATGGGTAAACTAGGACCTGTCTCTTGTGCAAACAAACTGTACAGTACCATAATAACAAATGGTACTTCTTTAAACACTGAGAATGTACAGTGTGTGCATAAGCAGACTTGTGAATGAATTATTTACAATTAATGTTAGCAGAAGAACTCACCCAATGTATGTTTTTGAGGTTCTTCCCTCTCCAGTAAATACACATCGGGCTGCAATAGTGTCTCCATACTTCACATCAGCTTCTTTGTTAGCCGGATAGAAAGCCTGGGAAGAGGGGAAAAATGTGACTTACAGTGAAGCTGGGACCCGAGTCACACAGACAGACAGACAGATAGATACAAAGACAGATATACAGACAGACAGAGGCACAGACAGACATACAGAGGCACAGACAGAGGCACAGACAGACAGAGGCACAGACAGACATATAGACAGATGCACAGACATGCACAGACAGACAGAGGCACAGACAGACATATAGACAGATGCACAGACATGCACAGACAGACAGACAAACAGACTAAATGGACCCTGAAGAGGGAAGACAGATTGAGAACTGAAGTCAACATTTGTGTATCTGAGTTTACTGGCCAATGAAAGTGTTGTGTGCCCAGTAGTGCTGCACAATACGGAAAAGATACAATGTATCTGTCTAGTTGGTATTTTATGTCTGTGTTTGGAGAAAGCCTGGATGTGGGGGAAAGAATAATTCCCTTCCAATCTTGTTATCAGGGGAGCAAGCGCTGCATGGTCATGTGGTGTCAGGCTTGGCCCCCTATTGGTCTTAGTGTTTATTATCAGGGGACCAAGCGCCGCATGGTCCATTCACGCAACACAACAGCCTGCTCCTTCTTGCAGAATTCAGAGGTTCAAAAACATGTCGCTCCGCAATAACAACACTTTGACTGCGGCGCGCCCCGACGTGCACTAAGCTGTGAGGGTCCGATCATCGCTGCTTGCAGCTTTAATTATCTTTGTCTTTGGACAGCATGAAATATGGCCAATATTAGCTGTCAAAAGAGTAATAACATCTTTCCTAATATTAAAGTCTACCTTGCGGATCAGAGTTTTGACGGTTTGATGGTTTAGGCAGCCGTTTTATTTGCTTTAGTCCGGGTGATGGAAACTCAGCTTCTTCATATTTCATTTTTGCAACATTTCAAAAGCTTTGGATAGAAACATTTTTTTTAGCCAAGGTTTTTTCACCCATCTTCTGTGTGTCTTTGGTCATCTTGCATACAAAGCCCAGTCTGATTGGATCATTCTATTTGCATGCAGAGAGGGGATGGCATGCTGTGGGATAATGTCCTTAATGCCGATATTGCAGCCTTTTACGATATGTTTATTGCATAAGCACACATCTCAATGACAATTAAAAACGATACGTCGTGCAGCCCTACATTAAACTGTTGAACCTGCATTAACAAACTGCTTGTCATTTGTGAACTTCACTGCACTTGTGTGTGGGGGTTTTGTCCTGCTGCGGCTCAATTCACTAATTCACACAAAAGAAATTTTCAACAGGGAATTATCTGTAGCCAATCAGATGTCTCCTTCCTTTTCAGCCAATCGTAGATTCGAGGGTGTAATTTAATGTGATGACATATCGTTACATCTGTGCGGTCTGCAATTCTGAATTGGAACGCATAGAGAACGAACGTCATGCCCGGAGGTCGGAGGTCAGAGGTCAACCTGGTAGTGCCGCTCCAAGTGTAAGTGATAACTCTCTTGTCGTGCTGTGTTAGTGATGTGGCATTTAACACTAGTGCTAGCTAACAAGTTATCTATATAATGCTAATAAACAACCTAGAATCATTAGCTACCTAGCCATAATATGATCCTAGTAACATTAGACAACACAACCTTACTCACTTGCAAATAGCTTACATGTTTAAATATACTTACTTATGTTACTAGGATCATCATACACATGTGTTTACTGCACATGCAAAACCTATACTGGATTTTGCAAACAGTCCTCAGACAGGACCACCCAATTGATCAGCTAACCATGCTCCTTAAACCACTGATATCCACACATATCCTTCTCAGTTTTATTGTTTGTCTTCTGACAACAGCGACATACCTGTGGTAACTGAGGAGACTGTCGTCCAATTAGGGTCCACTTCCCATCTCGGATCCTGTAACCGCTCACAACTTTGCCTGTAATGAAAAGTACCGTACCAGAGTAAAAGAGTAGCCACGTTAAAACTAAGCAGTGCCCAAACCAAACGAGAGAGTAATTATACTGTTCTAGCTTGACGTTCTATACATCCTACTAACAAGTTGTTTAATCAAAATCTCACCCAGGTGATGTGTGTGGGTCCTGAAGGCAAATGGGTAAATGGGAAAGGATTCATATTCACAAGCAATGTCGGCATTCGTAACTGTGGAGGACAGAAAACAGGAAAGAAAAAGCTAAAAAAACAGCTAAAAAAACATTTATTTACAAAGAAGTGACACAGGAAGAAGGGAAGTCATCAGACATTGTGTAGCGATGGTAAATGGGGCCAGAATTTGCCTTACAACTCCAAAGCATCCATTAGGTCTATGAAAACAGAATGTTACCATTATTAGCCTCCTGGCATGGCGACAAAAGAAACACATTTGTTCAAATGCTGAAGAGAAAAAAAACACCAACCCCCCACTGCTTGTAATTACAAAGAAACACGCAGGGAATAAATACAAGGAATAGGAGCAACAGGGAAAAACTGTAAGCAGAGGACAGAAAAGACAAACATACCTCTTTTTCCTGGAGGGATAATGGTGTCCACAGACATCATTAAATACATGCCAGCAACGAATGGCTGCCTGTAAGAAGGGGACACACAGGATGGATGGTAATTTTTCCATTAAATTTCCCAGGTTCCTGGTGATCTGTACATTGGTTTCAATGAGCCATGTCACTGCTCTTGTAGGGACAAGCAGTAGAGCATCGTTCAGTCCCATGATTATGCTAATTTGTGTTCTTCGTTAGTTTAATCTATCTTTTGGTGTTTTTACTAGCATTATCTGATTATTATGCGTGATAGGTGTGTAGTAGGTGTGAACTTAGTTGTATGCATCTTTTGGACTGATGGAATGTTTGTGATCAAAATGGATACAACATAGCCGAGAATTCCTTCTTCAAAGAAATCAACCAGCGAGCTCTTTCCCCCACAACTTGAGTAATGAATGGATTCAGAGCTCTCATCATAACTCATAAGTCAGGAAGAGGGGGCGGAGAAGAAGAAATAGACAGAGATTAAGAAAGCAGCGGAAACTAAAAACATATTCAAGATACAATTTTCTTTGTCAGTGTACAATCACTCTGTAACAAGGCTGATGAGCTTCAAGGTAATGTACGTTGTTTACGCAAGTACAGGGAGTGTCAATGTCAAGTTCACTCAATCCAGCTCCAGATAGTGGTTGTTGGGTAGATAGACTAGCAACCACTGAGCACAGGGCATGAACCCTCTAGTGGGTAGAAAATACTACATTGAGATGGTTCCATTTGAAATGGCATACTGAAGAGACAACTGCCTGGATGAGATGAGTCCAGGTGACCATACTATGCCATGATGATGCTACCCAAGGGCATTGTTTACAAGGAAGCAATGGACAATACAGTATACTTCTTACTAATGCCACTAGCTGGCACATATTAATCACAGAATTTCAGGTTCTGTCATATATAATTATATCATTTATATAATCATACAAGTAGTGGTAGAGGACTGATGTCACGCTGCAAGTGCCTGCCACAGCACCCACCACTGGAAAAGGTATGCAAAACGTTGTGTAATAACAACTTTGCCCTGAAGCAATTTATTCCAAATGAAAGAGCAGCACATTTGTTTATTTAAATTATGATCATCAGACAGAAAACCCTAAATAAAAGCATTTTGACAACCTTTAAAGCAAAAGGAAAACCTTTGAGAGGCACTGTATGCGAGAGTGAGGGTAGGTTGGGTTATCTAGTATTTACCAGGTAAGTATGGCATAATTATTGGTAAAAACAAGCAATTACCTATGGTAAATACTTAATTACATAATTAATATGGAAAGATGATGTATGCACCAAGTAAATATGCCATGATTATTTGCAGTTACAAGTAGTTACCTCTGGTAAATACAATAATAGAAATAAATATAAAAAAAGAATTATGTACTGTATGTATGTACCAGGTATGTATGCTGTTATCATTTGTAAAGATAACATAACAAAATATTTTATTTAATTGTAATTTTCACCAGTAACTATTTTTGTGTGTGCCAGGTTTTAAACAGTAATATCAATTAATGAATTGAATATGAATAATATAGAAATTAACATTTCAAGTATTATGTACTGGGTAACTATGTAAATATTAGCAATATGATATCACTATCAATTATCCTGCAGTATATGAACTGACAAAAAAAGGGACATATGAATGTATCGGGTCAATGCACACTTTGTGACATCAATGAAAGATATACTGTATACTTCTACATAGGAATGCAGTACACACACAGTGCACTGAAGATTGAGGGTCAGTTCACTATAAATGTTACTCAACCTAATTACACTGTTCAATATAGCAAACTATATGAAACGGTATGAAAGCACATAACACATACCACCTACACACACAGCGATGAGTCATTCACTTAAAATACTACATAGTATAAAGAGAAGAGGGAAATTTTGTATGATGAAATACTTACGGTTTGGAAGTCATTCTTAATGTAAGTCCTGAGCAATCCCTATGGTGGTCTGTAGAACAAAAGAATTTCCTTATTATCCATCAGCATATCAAAAAAAATGCAGCTTCAATAAATCATAGAACGATATACCTCTGCTCATTTGTATCTGCAGGTGCACTGCCACCATAACTACAGTGATAGAATACAGTTTTTTAGCAATATCAATGCAAAATAGATGTGTGGGTAAATTTGACCAATTGGCGGTTTTAGGTACACAATGAATCCTGGCGGTTCTAGTGTTAATTGTAGAATGGTACCTTTGTACTAAAATTAATGATTTGGCAACAATGTTGGTGATAAGCGGTCATTGCTGTGGTGTTTTTACACCACATTTCCCAGAGATGACCTCACAATCACTACTGTGATCAGAAGACTTTCCCTTTTAACCCACTTACCTTCCTCTGATCCATTCATCCATTTCTTTGCCCTTGATGAACTTTGAGTTTCTGTAGTTGTTTACTTGGTAATTGTAGGATTGTACAGCCCTTTGAGACTGTAATGTGATGAACAGCTATATAAATAAACTTGACTTGACATCACTGTGTGAACCAGAGGATTTTTCCTGGGAAAGACCTATTGAACACTGGTTCTTGAGAACAGCAAAATAAGCTAATATAAAAGTTTTCATGAACTGGGTGCAGGTTCAATCACTGTTGTGTAATATCAATAGGCGATAGACTGACATAATTGACATTTATTTCTATAAAAACAGTATGGATTGCCACTTTAAAGAGACATTAATCATGTCTAATGTTCTAGTAATTCAGACAGTTTTGATTATCTATGAGGCGCAGTAGCAGCGGAGGCTAGATTTGGAGCAGTTAACATCATCAATGCCACAGGGTGTTTAATGGACCCACAACTGAAAATTGTTCCTCTGTCTAGTTACTTTAGATGTTGCTCCATACGAGTGCTAGTGACAACAGCAGTCAATTATAATGGGTGTCTGTCTGTTCACTGTTCATGAGGTAAGAGATAAGCCTCTTGTCAGTGATCTTACACATAACTTACATTTTACAGTATATTTCTCTATAACTGTTATAAAGGCAACGGTTAAAATCTTGAGTGATGAAATGAGTCGAGTTAAAAAAATACTGTATTGCCTAGATGTGTCTTTTTTTTCATGCTCTTCTAAATGGACAGTGGGCACTTTACACTCCCAAAAAATGGTTTGTATGACAAGTACAGCAGAGAGAGAGAGACAGGACTGGAAGCCAGAGAGATGTGACAGCACAATCGGAGCCACAGATCAAACCCTCGTCACAAATATACCTCAGTGAACGAGGAGTGTGCAGCCTATTTGACCGTGCCGTGTTTTCAAAACGCTCTGCTACCGTTTGTCTTTAGCACAGACTGGTTGGCCGACATCCATAAAAAAAAACCCTCAGCTGTTCACGCTTTAGGTCAGCGACACCATGTATTTCCATGTAGCCTGCAGAAAATAAGCTCCCCCGGAAACATAGGTCCCGTTAGGTCAACTGCAACGCGCAACTATTTCAGCGTTACTGGCGGTGAAAGAGTGACATTCTCTCTACAATCAATCTACAACCCAAATAGCTTGTTTGATGCATTATCTATGGACAAAGACTTATCTTTCTGACTGTGTAGCTATCTCTCTGCATTTCCCATCAGGAAGACCTCTCAAAAACCAAACAAAGCATAATATATGAAGGTTGATAATCATGAATTTTGAAGTGATAACTGTAGCAACATGTAAAACATTACAGCGTTTTTATTTTTTTACCCTTCAACTCAATTACTGATTTGTTCAGTGAGGAGATCTTTGCGGAGATAATAGTGTCAAGTACTTTAATGAAACTTCTACTAGGACTCACCTCTGAAAGCACTGATATCACCATAGTGGATTTGCAGTACAAAGTAGGAGATTCCAGAAGTCCCACCAACTCTAAAACCGACATCTAATGAGGCAAGAGAGAGGAACATATGTGAAAAGAGAGGCGAGAGAAGGCAAAGCAGAAAGAAAAGGAGATGTAAAAAAAAAAAAGTGAAAATGCGAGGGAACAAAACAGACGTATAATAAAATCAGAATGTTAGAAGAATAAACATTTACGATGCAGCCAAGAGTCTCTAGAGCTCACAGAGATTAATAAATAATATTTGAACATATGTATTGTTCAGGGAACTTGGCAGAAAGTAACGTACTTACAATAACTCAAACTAAAGCCTAGGGTTTATCAATCATAAATCTGCCTCTCTAGGGCTCTGGAGGAGGAGGAGGAGCAGGAGGAGGAGGAGGAGGATGAGGAAGAAGGGTGGGGATAAAAGAGGGAACAAGTGACAGTGCAATTAGGATGAAGTCAAGCTTGAATTTTATTTTCTTTCCTGGTCTTCATTCCTTGACGGGCTTTCTGGACACGTCATCGTGACTTTGTGAATTTTTTCTTGCCCTTGGGTGAGAAGTTGTTTTTTTAATTTTTGTTGTCTTTTCGCTACGTCCATTTTCCTTTTGCAGAATGTTGTTAGGTACCGTTAGCTTCTATGTTGTTTCCACTGCAAAGTTGAAACTTTAAACACCACCCGTTGTATAGAGCTCCTTCTACGTCACACTTTCAGAAGAACGAGCCGATGTGGCTACGCAACACGGCCTGGTGAACATTCACACCAAGCAAAGCAAGGTTTACCTGGGCCTCAACCCTGATTCTAATTATATATATTCTGCTTGGTGGAAGGACCATGGTCGACTTTCGGGACATAAAAGAGCAGCACAAGAGGCAGGAGTGAATGCAAAACTATGCAAAGATACAGACGGCAGAAAGGGGGATGAAAATGACATCTACAGAACAGATATTGGGAAGAGAGAGAAATGTAAAACAGACGGATAGTACAGGAGAGATAAAGAATGAGGACCGATGAAAGTAAGAGACGTACCTTTGGGTAATTTGGTGGGTGGTGCATTGCGAGCCCAGGCATACATAATGGAGGCCTCATCCTCGCAGGTGCCCTGCACAATCCCACAGTCCCTAGGAAGACACAACCAGTCAACAAAGCTCTGTTTATCAATGCCTATTATTTGGAGAGCAACAAACTTTTGTTTTAATTAGACATACAATTTAAATGGTAACCAAACCCTAGGTCATTTTTCTAAAGTTTAAAAGCATGCTATTTAAATTGCAATCTGCTAATTACTTCACATAATATACATAATATAAATATATATATATATATATATAAACATAATAGCAGTCTGCCAATAGCAGATTGAAATTGCAATAGCATGCTTTTAACCTTTAGATGTCGGCAAACTCTGAACAAAAATGATCTAGGGTGTGGGTACCCCTTACTGTGAGTTTAAAGGAAAGATTGTCAGCTTCTTTTTGTGGGTTATGTCAGACACATCGATTATTAAAGTGGCTACAGTCAAGATTGTGAGACGGGTTGCCAAAATCAAAATCTCACAATCTTGACTTGGTTTATTTACTTGAGTTTCCTAGTGGTATTTTTATGCTGCTGTAGCAAAGATGGCAAAATATTTACAACTTAGTAGCTTACAGACAGCACTTACTGCAAATTGTAGGCTATCATGGGACAAAAGCATGACCCTCTTCCTGTTTTGGCTGATGTACTTCCTTTGTGTCGTAATTCGATTTCCACAGGTGATCGTGCCCAGTTGCACACAAAATTGCATAGTGAAAGTGAGGTTTCTAGGGAACTAATTTTAATGGCGATGGTGTCATTCTTCTATAGCCATTACGCTATGCAACCAAAATTTATTCCATAATATGTTGAAGCAGAAATTCTGTCTGTAGTGGCTTTAAAGAATGATATGGCTGAAAGTCCCATAAACTTGAACCTGACAATCCAATCTTTGCCTCTCATTATCACTATCATTTGACATTTGACAAATAATCATGGAACTCACTGTACATATTGATAACAATGTAACGATGCCAACACTTGGTGTGGACTATCCATTTCAGAAGGACTATCCATGTCAAACTAAAATATTACAATGTAACATTTTGTAAGAGTAGACTATGTTGACATATCAGAAAACAAGCATTCTCATGAGGAGACAACGCCTCTGAACACCGATGTCTGGAAATTATTTGGATTCCATTTATTAAGAGAGATATACCAGTGCAGAGTAGGGCTGCCACTAACGATTATTTTAGAAATCGAGTATTCTACAGATTATTTTGACAATTAATCGAATAATCAAATAAAAAGTCACTTCCAAAAGCCTTTTTAAATGCTTTATTGCAAGAAACTGTAAATGAGGTAGGCTATAGCCAATACAGAACATTTTCCCTCTTGTTATTCATGAAATTAAATTAAATAAAACATAAAATAAATACATTACAAAATGAAATATGAAACAAAATTATTTAGTATTATGAAGTATAAAAACAAAAATATATAAATCTATATTTCTTATAACATATAAGTATCAAGTGTCTCTTTAAAACATAAATGTGTCTTGTATAAATACATGTCTTGATTAGCAGTTCAAGCACATTGGAGAGGCAGAGACCTGGCTGCAGAGCGCAGTGACCACGTCTCTCCAGTGTAATGCTACAGTCATACTATAGATATTTTCAGATACTTTTTCAGATATTTTTTCATTAATTTCCTGTCTTGAGTGCGACAGCAGCGGCAGTGTGGAAGCAGAGAGAATGAGTGCTTTTTGAGGATTTTTGTAATTGAGAAGTTAACTGCTGATGAGTTTCTTCTTGCTCTCCGTTTGCTCTCTCAAGCTTTCTGTGTGCACGGTTGTGCTATTAGAATAAGTTCAGCTCCAATTTTGTCCTGATATAGGTATAGGAATTTGAGTATCTTATTTGCACTGAAAGGTGAGTGGCAGTAGAGATACGTGCAACAGATTATTGTGTCAGGTAGACAATGGCAGTACTCTTAAGTGGCAAAACCACTAGGACATAGTGCGAGGTCCCTGCTGTGGTCATTAGTCACCACAGTGAGTAGTTATATGGAGTGAGCAGAATGGGAACGACCAGCTGACTTACCAGTAATCACTTGTGGAGACAGGAGTCTGGCAGCCATACAGGAGCATGTGATGCGCTGTGTCCATACTCGCATGGGGCACAAAGTCCACTAAGAAGAATAAATAAAATAAGACATTTAATCCTAGCAGTCCCAGCCTCAAACATGAATGAGCTCGTTTTGATTGTTGAGTTAAACTCAGGATCTTCCACATTCAACAAATTCAGACACTTGGTGATGCTGATTCTCCCATTTTCTTTTTTCAGACAAAAAAAAACGTCAAACATACCGCTGCCAAGTATTTGAACAAGCTTACTAATATATGAAAATATAATATTACATAATATATACATAATATTAAATGAACTCAAAAGCAAAAATAGCTCAAGCCATGTATGCAGGAATACAAAAATTCAAAATATACCTCTGGGAAATTATGAGCACCAACAACAACCTTTAATGTACCATACCCTTCATTAGGGAGCAGAAACTGTGGGTTTGGGAGAGCTAAATATAACCATGGGCATCAGCCCTAACAACAACTGACACTGTTGTTGTTAAGGCATGACAGCACGGCTAGTGATACATCACTTTTTACCGTTTTCGAGGGAGCTTGAAATTTTGAACATTTGGCACAAAAACATATGACTATAGAATTGATTTATAGCAGCTGGGGTTGTCATAGGTCAATAAACAACTCAAAAATGTAAAAAATACTGGTGGACTTTCTCTTTCTAGTCAAACTAGGGCTGAACCCCCCCACCGCCATTTTTGCAACTAATGCGAGGGATCTGCCTGCACCTGCAAGCATGATGAAAACAAATGAATAGAAGGACCTTATGCTAAATGTACATACAGCAATTGTTGAGTTACTGTAAAACGAAAGCTGCAACCATTTTTAGCCAATACATTTTGACACTTGGCTGAATTAGCTCACTCTGTAGGTTACAAGAAAATGCGATTAGTCGTGGCCAGTAATAAATTGAGGTAATGTTAAGGGACAGGAATGCAACGGAGAATTTAAGGTTTGTGTTCATTACCCTCCATATTAGAACATATTTACAGCATGCCATGCATAAATTAATAACAGTAAAAAACAAATACTAATTGGACCTTCAACATGAATCTCAGCATGTTGGTCTCTTCTTCCTTGTCCCATATTTAAACATTCCCGTGCAACACACTGCCGCTGGGGTGTATGGATGAAACTTCACTTCAACTTTGCAGGATGACATTAAATTGCAATTGCACACTGAAAAATATGTAAATAATTCACAGGCCTAGCTAAGTAACTCTAGCTAGTCGGAGCTCTTTGCACCAATGTGGCCTTTAGCTAGCTCGTACCTACACTACACAGACCTGTAGCCTGTAACACCACTCATCTCTTTGGACCACAAGGCAGCAGGTTTCTATAGAGCCCCAATGGAATTTAACTTACGCTGCCCCTTGGCCAAAGAAACAATACAAGGATTTTAGTTAGGATCATGTTGCCCCTAAAGACTATGCCAGAAATTATTTTGCATGAAAGGTTTGGAAAATGTCTTAATTAGAGTAAATATTGTTTGACAAGTAAGGGATGGTATTTGACAAGATCCCGTATTAAAGAAAAGAATTATTTAAAATCAAGGTGGTTTGTCCGTAGTCAGTATTAGTCAATGACTTATTACAAAATAGCTCATTGCTGGAATAAGACAGTACAGCTATGTTTGGTATTTCAAATGAGAATGTTTGAAGAAGGGTATACTCACCAATATAAGAATCTCTGTTGAGTGGTACAGGAACAGCCATGCACAGATAGTTATCCGACTGAAAAAAACCCAGATAATTCTGTATTTCATAATGCAAAACAGAATTCTTATAATGCTGTAAAAAAGGTTTAATACTGCATGAATTGCATGGTTTTAGACTTTGCTATTTGTGGGTTGTCACAGACAACCAAAATGATCTTCCACAGTAACCAATATTTGGTGAAGTGACACAAAAACAATAAGAGGCCTCTTCTGGGAAACGTGACCTGAAAAGTAGATGACCTCAAACCTCTGTCAGAGGGGGCTAGTGTCTGGATGAGCTGCTGTGGATGGGTCCCCCCCCCCCAGTGTGTCCTGTCCATGTATCCCATCGACTGATCCCTTCCATGTGTCCCACCAGCTCCTCCCCCTGCCGTCTCCCTCACCGCCTCCTTTCATGAACCCCCTGCACCTCTCCCAGGGTTTCATCCTAGATAAATAAATAGTTCTATTCTTCATATTATCAATAAGTCGCTTTCCATGGGCTCTGTGCCCTCAGCTTTTAAAATTGCCATTATTCCGCAAACTCGGAACAATTATAGACTAATTTTCAATCTTCCTTTTATGTCGAAATTACTTGAGAGGGCTGTCGCTCATCAACTTACTGCCTACTTATCCAACAACAATCTTAATGAGAAATTTCAATCTGGCTTTTCACTCTACTGAAACTGCCTTGACCAGAGTAGTCAATGATCTGCTAATTACTGTTGATTCTGACTTAACTTCATTGACACCGTGGACCACAGCATACTTCTAAGCCGCTTTCCTGGTTTAATTTATATTTATCAAATAGAACTCAACGTGTAAGTTACAACAATACAGTCTCTAAAAAGTAAGGTTTGGTGTACCCAGTGTTAATTTTGACAGCAAATTTTGATTTAGTTTTAGTCAGTCTTTTGACAAAAATGCTAGTTAGTTTGTCATATTTTAGTCATCCGAATTGTGGTTTAGTCTAGTTTTAGTTGAGTAAATATCATAAGATTTTAGTCATTTAACGAGTTTAGTTAAAGTGTAATGCATTATTTAAATGTTTCTCTAGAATTTCCACACTCCATACTTCTGGAGGAAACATCTATTAATCTGTTATTATGGAATGGTATTAAGGTTTGAACTTGCAATACAGACACAGATTTAACTATGAAACGTGTCTTTATTTATCCTAAAATCAAATGCAAATAAAACCAAGTCTCATATAAAAGAAACAAGAATATGGCCTTGCTTTTTCACAAAAGACCATCTCAGACAATAACAAAATAATACCAATGAGCATCAGGCCTGCTCTCCCTGAATAATTAGATAATTGTTAACAACTTGCATATAGCATTCTTCATTCTTTCAAGCAGAAGTACAACTCTCGAATATTAAAAAGAAAAACTATATATTGGCTGTAATGCCATTGGACATACTACCTGAATATGCCTGGACAGCTGCATTGATTAGCACCAGAATGTTTCTGTTGCGAGTTACGTGCGTGTAAATAAGACTAGGTCAAAACCTAGTATATGGCTGGACCGTGGACAAAAGCCTTGTCGCTAGAGGGCTTTTAATTTGAAATGGATACATCGGCCAATGAGGAAACTTCATCATTCTGCCGACAGGTGCCACTTTCATGTGGGATTGATTGGATGATAGATTTCTCAGAGAGTGGAAGTTGATCACACAACTTGTGTGCATTCACGTGGTTTTTGGTCGGAACTCAGAAAGAAGCCCAATGCTGTTTTCATTAGCTTATTTGCTTTAGCTTTAAATCCAGGCTTAAGACTCACCTGTATGCAGTAGCTTTTAATCAAGCATGAGTCTCAGTTTGTTTTATTTATGATGATGTTTCTTTTAGTGATCATGATGGCTTTTAGCAAAGTTTTTAGGATGTGTACAGCACTTTGTGACAGCGGTGGTTGTTCTTAAAGCGCTTTACAAATAAAGTTGAGTTGAGTTGAGTTGAGTTTAGCTGACATATTTGGGCTATTTCACTGGTTTATGAAGCCGGCCATAGCACAAAGCAGAACGTTACGGTACTAGACCTCAAATAATACCTCTACGTTTTAATGTTTTTGTTGTAGCTATCCTAAGGTATTATCAAATAAAATGTCTTACTGTTAACAAAATGTTGAAAAAGACAATGATGTCAGAACTGGGCCAACTCATGTTGTATCTAGAATTCCGATTTACCCAACTTGATTATTCGACTTTGTAGGGTGTTCACGCCCAACATATGTTGTGATTTTCTGTGTATACCTTTCCCTAAACTAGCACAGTACAGGCTTTCCTCCATCTTGTCCATTCTAATTTTCACTTCCTGCCCTCCATCATTTCGCGCATCATCTGAATCACGTGACTGCAAACAACAAATGGTGTAACTTCATCACTCAGTCAGTCAGTCAGTCAGTCAGTGACAGACATTTGCATTTATAGGGCTGGCCCCGCTATTACAGTCCAGCCTTATTAAGATATGCGTAGGCAATTCAGTTTATTAAACAATCAATTCATTCAATCAATCAAGTTAAACATTTGAAAATCATTAAACATGGATCAATAAAATAAACAACGGTGGGGAGGGAGGGAGGAAGAGAGACGGGCTAAGGTCAGGGGATGTCGTTTAATTCCTATTAATTGTGGGCTTGTGAAGCCCATTGAGACTGTAATGTGATTAAGGGCTATAAAATAAGCTTGACCTTTAAACTGTCCTTTAATTTTCCCCGGGTATACACGAATCCAGGGAAGTACCGGAAGTAAACAAGTCACCATTACTGTGATGGCGTCTCCCTACAATAACACGCGCATTTGAATGCAAGCTGTCCTAAGAAGTGTTCAATTTTCTACTTTTATTTTTACTTTCCATGTAACGTTACTTTTGACAACGATGTCTAGGAGTTTGGGAAGAACCTGTGTACTTCCCAGCTGCTCCAAAAGTAGTGGCAAAATTCTACTTTACTTCCGTGAAGAGTGCCCCTGTCTGAGACCATACACTTTACATAGATTCCCTGTCTGAGACATACACTTTACATAGATTCCCTATTAAACTGCAAACACAGGGACTCACTGAGACACCCTAGCAATCACATGTGGAAGTGCACATGCGTACACATACTCGTATACACCTGTGTAGTTCCAT
The DNA here is from genome assembly GCA_900302305.1 of Polymixia japonica. Classification (NCBI taxonomy): domain Eukaryota; kingdom Metazoa; phylum Chordata; class Actinopteri; order Polymixiiformes; family Polymixiidae; genus Polymixia; species Polymixia japonica. The sequence goes on along the minus strand of OMKK01082342.1, from coordinate 19,803 downwards.
GCACAACCTCCCAGACTGTCATAACCGAGACCACAAGCCTCAAGTACTGTTCCCCGACTGGTTCTTACTTTCACCTCAGCAGCTCCTTCAGGTAGTGCGAAGGATTGGAAAAGAGAGCTGCCCCAGTCCTATTCACCAGAAGTGTTGCAATGCCTGCGGTGCCCAGGAGAGCCATTTAGCTCTGTGTGTATCAATGAGTCACCAATAGTGAGGCCACACAAACAAAGTGGGAACGCCTGGCTGCACAACAACCTCCAAGGAGGAAGTAATGCATACTCTCCATGGAAATACATTAGAGGCTGAATAAGAGAAGCTCCCTGATAGTAATTGAACCGGGCCGCTGTAAGGGCCTCAGAGTGGGCTGCACTTAAGTGCATGGTCTGTGGTGTGACAATTATTATTCAATCAGACTTTGCTGATTTGTTAACTTGGATTGCATTCCTTTGTCGGCTGTGTTTTGTAGAGCAACAGTATTCTTGTAAACTCTATGGATTAATTAATTTATGGACATTTGATATGTCTAAATACAGTTCATCTCATTGATCAAAAAAAATCCTTAACGTCCAAGATTGATATAAGGCTTCTCACTTGTAGTCACAGTGTAGCCGATTGAAGTAGACATTCTACATGAGCGAGTTGCGGTGTTGTGTGGTCTGGTGTTGGAGTGACAGACTCACCCCTGCAGGGATCACACCAGGCATACGGATGTCCAGAGTAATGTTGTGGGTGTTCGTCACCACCACCGGCGCCTTGGTCCTGGCCGCGCAGTCACTGGGATCTGACCAGTCACTTTCCTGATACCTTTCACAGAAAGAAAGAGATGAAGGACGTGGTTGATTTTCTGTACATACACAGACACAAATACATACAGTACATACATTAGAGATTACGTTGTTTTTTTTCATTCATAAATAAGCCATTTTAACTTTGAACTGCTTGGCCTCCTGGAAAAACCCAATCATTCAGAGTTCACAAGACAACAAATAGTTATACATCTCAAATTCACCACAGGATTGATGCATTTCTTACCTTTTGAACCTGTAGAGAGGGTTATTGATATCCAAGCTATGGCTTTGAAAGATGAATGCTAGGCCAACCACGCAACACAAGAAGACTCCCATTCTGCCCACTGCTGGCACCAGGTATCAGGTGCTGCTGTCTCGGAGGTCTTCTCGCCGGCCTGCTGACGTGGAGGAGAGGTAGTTGCTGCTGTGGTGCGACTGGAAACAGCTGCGAGCGGAGCAAGGCAACAATGGCTTAAACACAGCTGTAGGTCCAGAGGGAGTCCCAGCAGGAGAGGGTGGAGGAGGAGGAGGAGGAGGAGGAGACGGCGGCGGCTGTGAGACCCGTCTTCCCACCAACATACGACGGAGCCTCGCAAGGTTTCGGACGCTGCTTTTATTTCCCTTTCCGTATGAACACGCTGCACACAAACAGAGGTAGAACCACCCTTTAGCTAGCACTCACTCCTTCAAGACACCTCTCCCGTCTTCTCGTCTCAGGTGAAAGTGAAGAGGAGGTTCTCCGGAGCGTTCTCATTTCATCTCATTTAAGGGATGGAGAGGCGATGTGAAATGAATGGAGAGCAAAGAGGTGGTGAGCAATATTTCTGCTGGCTTTCACTCACTGGCAATTCACTCGCAGGTCTGCAGGTACACACGTCTGTCTGGAGTCATGACCTGTGGAAAAAGAAAGCAGATCTTGAGTGGTAGGATAATATCCTGCCAAAAGCACCCCTGACGAAAACGCCGGTATGCCAGCAGGCTCTTTTCAAAGCAGTCCCATGTTCCTGAGTAGCATGTTTGCCGTGTAAACTGTTAGCGCATCTGCACGCATTAAGTTGGGTGGTGATGTAAGCAAATCGATTCATGTTGTATCTGTCCAGCTTGCCCATTTCATTAAATATGCATGACTGCTGTGTACACAACATGCAGTGCTATGTAGCAGCATTATACATGAAAGCTAGGCCGTCCTCGTGACTCTGGGATGAGAAGGATGAAAAAGCCATGGGTAGGTTTGCTGTATGCCATCAAGCTCTGTCCTAAGACATGTGATTAGCTTGTTTTGGGGACAAGAGAAGAGAAACTGGGAATTAATTAATTAATTAATTAATTAATTAACATCACGTCTGTCTGGTCTAATCTGGACACTCGCACTCTGATGCCAACCTTGTGTTTTGTGTGTAATGTATTTATATTGTAACTTCTATGTGTGCTTTGGGTCCGTGTCATGAAGCCCAGGTGTTTTCTAGAATGTAGGCTGCAGGAATGACATGCTGGGGACGTGGGGGAGGGCTGCAGGTCTATCAGTGTATTTTACATATCAATAAAGGTAGTCACTGCTAGCAGCACCATCTCTCAGCACACTGGGACAGAAACCAGGGAAGTAAAATGACTCAAACTGTCCTCACCATTGCTAAATTAGTAATCTAAGTTATTAGACTATTCGAGTAGCAATACAAAATATATATCCGACCAATACTGAGCAACTCTCTCCATTTCTCTCCACTCTCTGTGTATGTGTGTGTGTGTGTGTGTGTGTGTGTGTGTGTGTGTGTGTGTGTGAGCGAGTTGAGAAAAGCAAATCAAGTTTTTATATTTTACTTTTAGGCAACATTTCATCGCAAAGATTCAATCAATAGCTATACCGATTGACCGAAGGGCTTGATTAGAAAAGGTCAACCTTTTGGCCTAATGGTAATTTCAAATGAATAGTTTCCATTGGTTTGATTTGGCTTGTTTCTATGGGCTGTTGGGGTCATTTGTCAACACTACTGGCCCGTAGAATACTTTCAAGGTATGATGCAGGTGAACTATCCCTTTGAGGCTGCTACACACCTACAGGCAACTCAACCGGCTATAAACAGTGTGTGAAACACTCTGCCCTGTATATCCTCTGAGTCAGACATACACATCTTCATCCTCTGCATCGGCTTCAGTCACGACATCGTTGGACTCAGCCACCGACGTGTCTCAATTAGTAACCCTAACGTTACTAGTTTTCCCAAAATAAAGTTAATTGATTTAATTTCTCTCGCAGCAGCAGCAGCAGCAGCAGCGCAGACACTGACAGACCACGTGTTCGGAAAGACTTGATAGCTGAGCTATTGGTGCATTGAGCATTGCATGTAGGGAGTAGTAGTTTTTAGCATGCCTAAAAGCCATGACACAAAACAGCACAGCTTTCTCAAAGAACTACGAGTGTAGATACACCAGAAATGCCCATAAATACATCATATTTGTTCCCGCTAACAGTTGACATGTTATGAATTATGAATAGGCCTATTGTTGAAAATAAGATACAAGTATTAAAATCAAAACATCGGTAAACATTAAAATAGACAACATTTTCCAACCCCATCCACATTGACAGATTAGTGATTTATTCTAGCCCCCTGAATCAAACGTGACATAAGAATAGAGGCATTCTGCTCGGCCGAATTGAGAAACCCCCCAAAGATTTTTTTAATATATACTACCAAATGCTTAGATACAGGGTCGCTTACGAGCAACAGGCCTACGGCACAAAGACGAGAATTGATTTCATAGTAACTGATTTCATACAAAAGATTTTTATTGAAACTATATACTAGTGCACCCCCCTTTGTTGAAAAGTTTGTTTTGTCGTGATCACAACTTCAAATTAATAACTTGCACGTCCTCAATGGACTGCCATAACAACCTGATCTCTAGATCAAATAAACTTCTTTCCCATAACCTATAGGCTAGCTGTGGAAAGTCAGCCAGATAATACAACACACATAGCAATAAAAACAGATAACAGCCCATTATGATGGGCCATCAAAACAACCTGAGAGAGCAATTATTAGGTTATAGTCAGTCAATGAATGGAGATGACGGCATAGGTGGAGCAATTCTGATTATTCTATTGAAATTACTATTACTAAAAATGGACAATTGTAATTTCAATAATCAGAATTTCGATTGGTTTGATTTGGCTTGTTTGTTGTCTGCTAACATATTTGTTTCACAATTCTTTCACATTTCAACTCCGACGTCATTAGCCTACAAATTTGATTAGGCAATTATTTTTTGGGACGAGATAAAATAAACTGGGAATTAATTTCAGCACAGACCAAGAATGCGTGGATTAGGTGATTACATCTAATGTCACAACACATTGCAGTTTCTTATGATTTGACCAGATTTTACATTTGAACATTAGCATAAAGTAGACAAATGAATCATGGCGATTAGGCAAATGGACTGAGCGGGACTGAGAGGAAACTCTTCTCTGATACTCCTGTTCAGTCCGTTGTTGTTTTAGTAGTTTTGGATTTAGCAAAATATTTATGATGATTATGCGTTCGAGTAGCCTAATACTATAGGCCGTTTTATTGCTGCGTGACACTCACATCTGATTATTCATTTGAAATTACCATTACTAAAACATAAAGAAGAACATAAACACTGGCGACACTAAAGTGGGTGAACTGGGTTTACAATATTGCCCACGAAGATTTATGTCAGTTCAATGGCAATAATCCAAATTCATTTCGGCACCAATTGAATATGGGTATTTGGCTTAAATATAATTTCATAGACCATGTAGAATTTGTTTGATTTGTTAATATTTGGAATAGGGTAGCCTATATTCAATTCTACACTAAACAATATGAAATTGTATTATTGAACGATATTATTGAATGCGTTCATTATTGAGACAGACAATTGGAATCATTAACAGTCAAAACATTTTTCAGAAGAATCAGTTATTTTATTCAACCTGAATCATCTCAAATCAATAAAAGGTTTCAAATAATCTGTAAGAGTTAGTCTGTTCTTTGCGCCCTCTGGTACATTGAAGGAGAACATTGAAAGTGTTTGAGTTTTAGTGTCTTACACAGACATAACAAAGATCATGGTAGTTTAAATTGGCAAAAACTAAAATAGAAAGTCAGCAAGGATGATGGTCTCCACCGCCAATCCCTGATGTATTCATCCAATTGCCCAATCCTAATGGCAACAACTAGAGTAAACTTTTAACCTTGAGCTGTTAAAATTAATTTTCTGTGAATCTGCATAGCTTTAATAATTTAGACAGCAGTAGAATCAGGCAATAATAGAGTGTCGAAGTGACAACATTTTTTTGTAGGCAATCAGGAAGTTCAACGTCTGAGGGAACTCTAATGGAATTTCCCATTGAGTTTTGGATCAATGCAGAAAATAAGTTCTGTGGCAAACAAAGGCGTATGATATTCACAGATTTTGTTCAAAAAGGTAATCTTTACAAATTAACACCCCTTTTAAGATTTTTGAAGCATAAATGCAAACCATATAATATTTTTGAAGCACATAAAAGCTTCAAAATTCAGAAGTGGGATATTTACTGATATGCCATATCTGTTCAGCTTGTGTTGACCACAGACCTTATTTCAGGGATCTAACCAAACCCAATAGGAAAAATCCATTAGAGTTTTGGCGAGGGAACTCGATAAAGATAATAGATACATTTGTGACTAAAACACATTTAAAATGAAGAAAACTTATTTATCTTTAATCTTACTGCTTTGTACCCTTTCATTTCCTCTGTGTGGTAAATAACTGTTAGCTCCAGTCAGACAGGGAGGGCTGAACAGCAGGTAACTGAGGGACAGTTGCCTGGAGGAGATGGAGCACAGAGCGAGGCAACTTTTTGTATATACCACGGTCTGGTACGGGAACTGCTCTGCCCACAGACACAAATCACTACAGAGAGTGGTGAAGGCGGCACAGCACATCACTGGCAACAGTCTCCCGGCCATTCAGGACATCTTCCATCAGCGGTGCCTGCAGAAGGCACACAGCATCATCAAGGACCACAGCCACCCAGCACGCAGACTGTTCTCCTTGTTACCGTCTGGCAGATGATACAGGACCATGGCCGCATGCACCACCAGACTTGAGGACAGTTTTGACCAACAGGCCAACAGGCTTCTCAACTCATATAGCTAAATATTCCACATGGCGTATCTGCTTACCTGCACTGTCGACTGTTACTGCACTGTTTACTGACCTGCTTACACAAAAACAAATGCACTATCAGACCATGACTGCTGCCACTGAACTAGGACAATCAACCAGGACTGCTGCTTTAAACCAGGACTGCTACATGTGCAATATGCAATACTGTTGGATACCCGCACTTACTTTTACACGCAAATCCTTTCATATATGTATATAGTGCTATATTTTAATACTGCAGTACTGTTAAATACACTCGCGACTTTACACAGATCATTTTTCATATATGTATATAGTGTTATATATTTTTTATTTACATCTTATTAATCTTTTTAACCTTTTATCTTAGATTCTATATTTTTTTATTAGTCTTATTATGTATTATTCTTATTGCTGAGCTGATCTGTTTCTCTTGTCCAACACATTTCATTGTACTGTGTACTCTGTGTTAACCTACATGACTAATAAAACTGAAACTTGAAAATGCAAAATCGCATAATATTGAATTAAAAAAAACAGGGCTCTCTCAACTAGGCCCTAGCTAAAATTATAGTTATACATTGTTAATGCCAAGACAAAACCTAGTATTGTTGAATCTTTAAGCAACATCTGAATATTAGGAGTGGCCACAGGGCACAAATTAGCTGCACTTCCACCACCAAACTGACTGCACTCAGTCACTCAAGTGAACAGATTGATTTAAGAATGGACCAACTGGAATGTGAACCAGTTGATTAAAGAACATAAGAAGCGTTTAACCGCTTTCACCCGGCTTGGTCAGCACACACCTCAGTGTTCATGTACCCACTATTTTTAGCCAAATGTGCAGCACTGTCAGAAGTCCTTACTGCCCAACCAAAGAGGACAGGTCTGCTGCCCAACCAAGCTGGCTTGTCTATAATAAAACAATGATCTTGAACATGGACTGGGACATTCAGTTATCAAGGAAATACTGGCACAAATGACTTGGCATCATTTCACAATTGTATCAGCACTTACTTTGTACAACCCCAGCTCCCTTTTGTCACCAAGATAAAGCCAAGCAATCGGTCAGATAACCTCCTCAGCAATACTCTGGTGTCTGGTATGCTCCTATGACTCAATGACATGATGCACACAATAACCTACTAGCAATGGTTTTGTTTTTTTTTTAAATCAAATTAGGGACGTGGACACACACCAATGCAAAATGTAGCATCCTAATAGCCACTTTAATGCTTTTCATACATAAGTTACAGTTTTGCCCATGTTTTTGAGCTTTGTTAAATCAAAGTGTTTCAAGTCCTCCCTTACTAATGAAAAAAAGGTATAAAGGTTCATTGCTAACCTCTCTGACTCCCTTACTTTCAATTAAAACAACAACAAAAAAAGCATAGAATATTGGCCAATATATCCATATCAGAATTTTTTACTGCCTAACATCGTTATCAGCCCGAAAAATCCAGTATCGGTCGGACTGTAATCATAAGTATAGTACCATAGTGTGCCGCAGAGATTGCCAAGCATTTCCAATTGTACCATCCTTTGTCATGGAAAAACACTCAAACCCATTCACTCATTTGCTATTGATCCCTGTTCCAATAACACCCCCATC
>OMKK01082115.1:15444-41522 GCA_900302305.1 Polymixia japonica | reverse complement strand
TATGTGTTAATGTGTGTATTCTCTTAATGTGTGTGTGTGTGTGTGTGTGTGTGTGTGTGTATGTACGTGTGTGTATGTGTGTGTGTGTGTGTGTGTGTACGTGTATGTGTGTTTGTGTATGTACAGTGTGTGTGCGTGTGTGTTTAGTGACAGCATGTGAGTGCAAGCTACTGCATTCCACAGAGACTCAGTTGGCCAACCATGGTGGCACTCCGTGTATTGATGTAGCCATCAATACAAATATAGCGTGATTAAGGTCTTGTCTTATTCTTTCAAAATTCTTTAAAAGTGCTGAAATTGCCATCTTTCTTTCCTGGATATTAAAGTAATAAAGCTAAATGGAGCAAATTCCAGCCTTAACTTGTGCCTCACTACACAGTCTTTGTCACACAGTCTTTTCAGGGAGTTGACCCCCCTGGCCCACGGTCCTGTGACTCACTTGCTGCAGTTGATGATGACGTCCTCCGGTTGGATCCTTTTCTTCACCATGCCCTGTTTGGGGTGCTCACCCCGGCCTCGGAAGAGCCCCGGAGGCTCAATCTTAAAGTTGCCAATACGCTCCTTGTGGTGGTCCAGCAGACAGTAGCCGTACTCGTCCACTATCTTCTGGTTGGCCTCTTTCAGGACCTACACAGCACAGAAAATAACAGTTTAGGACAAATAACCCTAACCCTAACCCTTTCCTTTCCTTTGTCTAATAACTGTTTACTAATGGTGTTCATGTTAACCAAGGTATTAATTTATACTTAACCATAATTAGCCATGTATTAATGCTCTTTGTGACCCTTTTAAATTTGAAACAATCATACAGCTATTAAACATTAGTGAAACATTTCCAACTGGAAATCAATATCATGACAACCATCTGTTATCAACATGATTCATTCCAAATTTAAAAAGATTAAGACTGTTGTTGTTGATGTTATAAGAAAATTAAATTATTACTACATTAACTAATGTTAATTAATGGCTAATTGTTGTACCCTTATTGTAAACTGTTACCGAATATTCTGATATATCATGATATATTCCAGTGATGATATGAAAACGTAAATATTGAGCAACATCATTGCTCTTAAAAATCCGCACTAAACATCCTCTCCCTTTCTCTCCTTTGCTCCAGTTCCCTGCAGGTCACGACTCCGCCCACTTGTAGCTCATGTGTTGTGTGTTGTTCCAAAGATGTATGCAAGACATTGTGTGGATAAGTAGTAGAGAAAAAATAGAAAAATATCATCTTATATGGAATATCGCCCTTGGCTCCAAAAATATTGTGATCTAAATTGTTAGCGATATCGACAAGCCCTAGTTGAAATAATATTAGTGGAGATGAAAGATGAGCAACATGGACCTTCTTTCAATACAAATAGAAGAAGAGTACTTCAGGATACACAAACACGCTAAAATACTGGATTCACATGCACAGAACAGAAGGAAGAGGCTGAAACTCACCTGTTTCTCCTCCTTGCTCATGTTTTTCCTGGCCTCCACCTTGGCCTTGTGCATTGCGTGGATCTCACTGAAGTCACATTTGTCGAAGTTCTGAATCAACAACCTCTCGTCGTTGGTCATTTCCTGGACAAGAACAGAGGGTAAGGCCAAAATGTTACCACATCTTAAATCCAGAATGCCTGTTGAGGTCTAATTAGCATAAAATCTCTTCTGCTGGCGTTCAATCTGAAATGTCTGTTTAACTCAAGTTGTCTTCAGATGTATTGAAACAACAAAGATGTTGACAAAAGGGAAATGACTTCTTAAAAACACGCCTACAACAGTCCTGAGCTATCTCTGTCGAGGGGCACCAAATACATGTAGTATGTCTATACTGCATCTTTATCAAATGGTCATAAATGCTACATGACAAGAGTATGAACAAAACCGCAGATCAATCAATGGCCTTTGGTTTACTAGCTCATCTGTGGAGAGGGAAGAGGAAGAAAAGGGTTGTGGGGGTGAATGGAATGGACTACGGATCATTTCCTGCACCGCAGGATGCTGCCTAGCAAGCTAGCTAAATTGCCCCGACACAGCAGTACACTAAAGGCTGCAGCAGAGTTGTTGAGTTTCCACTATAATGGCCAACTTTCTGAAGGTTCTGCCAAAAGGGTCAAGCCATCAAAGAGGTCACTCTAGCAGGGCAGCAACACAGAGTGGCTCAGTTGAGTCTTTATAATTCATCTTGGCTTTGAGATACTAAAATGTTGTGCCAACTTGAGTGGCTTCTAATGTGGTCTCCCACTGCTGGGTGGGAAGGCCATCGCTGCGAGAATTGAAAAGTCTGCATTTAAGAAATGCGCATGAAGAGCAATGGCGTCAGCATCGACGTCGTTGTTGTCAAGAGGCAAATTCAGATCAGCCAGGTGTGAGACACAGCTCTCTATAACGTCATCACCGTTTATGGTACTGGAGGCATTCAAATTTCTACAAATTATGTCTGTTCTTTGTTGAGCAGTATCTATCAAAGAAAAGTAACTAAATGTTGTATTATGAAAACCTAACTTCAATTATGAATTATTGCCAATTTTTCAAACCACTCCCACAATCTGTTACTCGGATGCAGATTCAATTCTGGTATTCAGAATTCTTCACACCACCTGACAGAATGTTTACTTGATTTTTCGGGACACTGGGCTTAGGGTTGCAGGACAATATAATGTTTAACTGGGCTTTTAGCAAAGCTTCTGGCACCAAGAAGGTCATGAGTCCTGAGTGGTTTTTAATGTGTCCTACCGCTGACAGATAAGAAGGTGGTCGCTGAGGGAATTGCAGGCCGATTTGGGGAACTGTTTGCCCATGAAGAGCAAAAACCTTTCCATTGTGTTCCCTGGTTATTCTTTTGGGGACACTTAGGCCTAAAATGGCAGGACATAGTAGCACAAATGTTTAAATGGGCTTTTAGTGGGTAAAAAAATGTTCTACCCAAAGCAGTTATGTTTGAGCATAGTTTGACAGGTTAAATATATATATATTTAACCTGTCAAACTATATATATATGACCACTGGTGTAGAAAGCTGTGAATGAAGAAGGTGGAAATGGACCAAACAGCTGCCATTATAAACAAAATAATCTTTTCAGAGCGTTCATTTGTTTCATTTTCTTTCCAAAAAACACCATTTTCATGTAACTTAAATCAGATGTCCATGTTGTAATGCCATTCATTTATAATTTTAAAAGGCGGGTAAATTATTTCACAAAAATACAAAAAGGTTTGTAAAACCTCCGTTACTGACAATTTCAAACCCTGTGGCTAGTGGGAATGACTAGGATCTATTGAGTCTAGTAGGCGTACTGATCTACAATCAGTGTTGTCTCTCGGGTAAGAACTGTCAGGTGTAAAAGATGCAAAACAGGGAGCTGGCTGTGGTTGCAGATCAGCACTTGACAGTGCCTGCACACGTGCACACACACGCAAACACACACATACAACCACAGACACACACACCTCCCAAAGACAGAATTGAAAGACATACAGAGTGACTGTGTGTCTGTACTAAGCATGATTGACATCTGATGGTGGGCGGGCACTGAGGGCAGTGGAGCGAGAAGAGGTTTTTCCGGCTATAATAAAACAGTTTAATTGGATTTGTTCATATGCAGGGGAGCTAGTTGTATGGATTAGCATATCAATGCCTTCACACAAATCGTATTTTCAAGTGCATTGAGCACTAAGCAGCGCAAAATTAATTCTGCATGATATGCCTTGGGGCTTGGCAGGCCGTATTCTGTGTACAGAGGACACCCTGAGACACACACACACACACACACACAGAAGCTATTCTGTGATGTCATCAAGAGACAGCTTCTTGAGCTGTTTCATTGATATGATTAGAGGCTGGTGTTGACATGTCAAGTTTATCTTCTACACTAAATGGGAGCTTTGTTTTTTGTTGCAGCTGTAACAGTTTTGAGTAAAAAAAAAAACAGTCATTTTGCATCTGGGGATTCAAGATTGCTCGGCATCATCATTTACATCTCACCTAGTCTCTAATCTTTTACCTATACCTTTTGTTCAGCAGGCGAGGAAGATGATTAACAAGGTGTGTGGAACAGACTTTGTGGCCTCTCTCTGTACTCCCTAATCCTGAACTCATTTTCCTTTCGCCCTCCCACTATGCTTTCACTATAATTGGGTTACACATTTACATTTAGAGCACCCAAACAGAACACATGACTAAGCAGATAGGGTTTCAGTGTCTTGCCGAGGAACACCTTAAACAGGATGCGTGGCCGTTACCGGGGCTCAACCCGGGTCATTTGGGTCTGGGAAAGGACCTCATCCAAAGAATTTCACCTGAACTCCAAGTAAAAACCGAACTTCTGACTATAGCCAATGAGTATTTTATTTTTTTCCCCCATATTTAAAACAGCAACCCTGATAGCTTTCGGCCTTACCTTCCTCCAATCCTTGAAGAAGTTCTCACGGAACACGTCCTTGGTGGTGTACTCATGGTCCAGCATCTGGCCAAAGAAAAGAGCCACCTCCTCCACTGCCAGACTCAGTTTCACTGCTTTACCTGGACACACACACACACACACACACACACACACACACACACAGGTGCATGCAAGTACACGCACACACATAGAAAGACACACAGATGTACACATTAATTTATTTTGACAGTAAATGACCTTTTTTCGTAAATGTATTTGCTTGAGGTGTATGAGTTCTTGTGCTTGACAGAGGCACCCATTCATCAGTAGTAGTAGAAATAATGAGCACGCAGCCATAATGCCACAGTGACCCGACCCGACCCTCCCCCACATGATCAAAGACTCTCAGATACGCACATATACACTAATGCACGGACAAGGAACTTGGTTCATCAGTTTGATTAAAATCAAACATAAACCGACGCCCACCTCAGGCCCTCTGGGAAGCTGCCGTCAGGTTAATCCATGACTTTAGAGAGACAGGAAGACAAGGACACAGATCTACATTCAACACCACTACTGTGACTCAGCTATACACAACTATAGCACGTACATACAGCCCAAACAATCACAGTAGTCAATCACAGTAGCCAATCACAGCGTTTGATCCAAAATACTTTAGGCATCCTAATGTGTGTGTGTGTGTGTGTGTTGGCGTGCGAGCGATTTGGCCAGTGTATCCATTTGTGTGTGCATTTTAGAAAGTAGAAAAAGTATGTGCCCTGAATAAGCAGGATGATCCTGGCTCCAGGCTGGTCAGCCCTTGCTAGACGACCAGGCCACAGGGAAGAGGTAAGGCATGAAGCACAGAGGTACCACTGATGAGACAGAATATCAGTCTTTAACAGAAGTCCCATTTCATTTCCTTTCCTTAGCTTAAGTGCATATTTCTCCATCCTTCAGTTTCTTCACTTCCTTTATTCCTCTCCCATTTCCATCTCCTTTCTTCATTCTCCTTCTTTCTTCTTCTTTCTGCTGACCTCCCTTCCCTCCCTTCTTTTGAAAGAACACAATTTTCAACTTGCAAAATGTTATGATTTTATTCATATGCACGTTATTCTATAGCGGGGGTCTCAAACTACCGGCCCGCGGGACACGGCCCCCCACACAATTTCATACAGCCCGCCACTTGATATCAAATTATAGTGACAGCCGGCCTGTGAACAACCACTCACACTCCAGTCGGTGGTGGTAATGCACCTCTAATACACCTAGTATATAATCTATACTATACTCTAGTACACCTCTCTCATATCGATACATCCATGTTGTAAACAGATTTGAAATGTTCCTTAATTTGACTCCACATCATCTGTGCTGGGTGAGTCCGAGCTGGATGCACGAGAGAGAAAATGTGTCCACGTCGTGTCCAACACCAACCAATCTCCTGAAATGAATGGATTATGGATTCATTCATCCTTCATATAATTTCATCCTTGAATGTAGAATAAAAACCAGCTAGAATAAAGACCAGGTACCTAATGTTATGTTTACACTCTGTAGAATGTTTTATATCATGTTGTGTAGAATGTTTTATATCATGTTATGTAGAATGTTTTATATCATGCACAGAGAATATACAACTGAAGCATTTTTAATAAAAATCTATATGGCAAATCAAATCGCCATCGCAATATTGGGCAGGAAAAAAAAATATATTTTACCCAAATCATTCAGCCCTACTATATACAACAAAATGTACTAAACTTCCAAGGCATCTCAGAAATAACATGATGTGCCAGATGGTTAGTTACACAGAACCATCTGGGAAGTCTTCATTGGAAACTGTTTGGAAAAGGGCAGGCACTTTCAAAAAATACTTGGCAGGTGATTGGATGAACCATCTGTCTATCACCGTCTATCACAGGCTAATCACCACGGATGTATTAGGTCATCACACCTAAACCACGGCCGTAGCTGCCAGTAGTTCCTCATAGGACGCTGATTGGTCCGAACCAGGTATGGTTCAGCCACAATCGCATTAACTTGAAGCCTGACAAGATGGATTCTCATGATCGCAATTCTTGCGGTGAACTCATGATCTCACGAATCCAGCTGCCTCACAAGGTAATCTCAGAAATAACTTTGTAGGTCAGAGTGACGCTGGACTTGAAGAGGAAGAAAACGATCATTAAGTTTTTAAATTAAAGAGGGTGGAGCATGGGGTTTGCTGGCACTGGCCACAGTAAACTCGGGGGCAGTGCCTTACTGAAGGGCACAGTGGCAGCGGGCACAATGGATGTAATACCAGCCACCATCCCACCGCCCAGCTCACAGCTGAAACACACTGTCCTGTTGATGCTGGAGATTAAACCAGCAACTTTCTGTCCTACATGAGCACTCATACACAGGCCCTGATTCAGACTTGCTTCAAGGCAACGTAGAATTCACAACATGAGCCCTTCCTTGATGGTATAGGTGATAACGTTGCCACAGGTGCCTAGAGATTGAATTGTCACGCAACTTTGACAGATGCAAGTGATGATAATACCTGCACCTTCATTATCAAAGCAAAAATCAAATTGTCACTGCACTTTCTAGGTAAGCTGTTTGTAATCACCATGATGTGACAAGTTACTGAAACAGAGCACTGATGGGAATGAGAAATCGCAGGATTCTGTAAACTTGGAAAATTGATAGTCATCTTGCAGTGCCTGCAAGTTAAAGGGGACCTATTATGCTTTTCCTTATTTTCTGTCTTATATATATAATGCTACAATGTGGGATGTTCATATTAAACATGGTCAAAGGTTCAAATAAAGACCTAAACGAATGATAAAGTAATCCCTGTAAGCAAAAAGTTCAGGCTTCAGACTGCTCTGAACGCTAGGTTTACAATGGTTTTTTCTACTTTCTGCACAAGCTGACGTCAACTGGGGACAGATTTATTTATATGGTCATCTGCTCCAGGCAGTGACAAAAGTTCCCCAGTCAAAGACAATGAGGGAAAGATGATGCATGCACAACTTTACAACTAATAAGCAATCAACTATAACCAACGGTGCAGGGAGATACTATACAGTCGTTTGGCGACAGCAGAATAACATTTTAGCAGTTATGTTACCTTTGTTATTTCCTGACAGCAGACATTTTCTACTTCAGTCGGTATTATAGTGCATTTCCTGCACGTACACCAAACAGAGACATCCTGCTGTAATCTTTGTTGCTGCAGAGGTTCGTGCTGTCCACCCTCATATTCCGGATCAGATTCGGGCTCAAACATGTACGGTTGGATTTGAGAAGTTGCCATTTCCAATCAAGAACGAGAAATTATGTTACTTAGCAGGTTACAGTTTGCTTTCTGAACCTCCACACCGGCAAGAGGATGTTGGCCAATCAGAAGAAAGTGGGCTTTTAAGAGGGGGGCCTTAAAGAGACAGGAGCTAATACGGCTTGTTTTAGACAGAGGCTGGACAGTGGCTGAAGAGAGAGGCTGCATAAAGGGCCAGTATAAGATAAATGAGGACTTTTTTGAACTGTGATTCATGCAAGGCTACTCTAGTGGAGTCCAAGGATACACATAAAGAGCTGGAAATGAGCATAATAGCTCCCCTTTAGGAAGTCACTTTGAACGGTCTAAACATAACAGTCTAAACATTATGGTCAAAACATAACCTGAGGTGCAGATTATTAATAGACCTAAATGTCATGGTGCCATCAAGACAGACTGAAATGTGTATAGTAAATCTCATATGAGGCAAATATAAAAACCGATCTCAACAAGTCATTTTAAACTAGTAATCACCAAACTGATTTAGATTAAACTCAGACCTTTTACTTGCATGCTGCACTGACCATTATAGTAGAAGTGGACATCATCTGGCAGAGGTTGGTACTCAGGAGGAAAGTAGGGCCCTTTGTGTTCCAGAAACTTCCATTTTACCCCATCTTCATACTTCTCCTCCTCCCACCTAAGAAAGGGACCGAGAAAAATAAAGAAAGGGGAAAAGAGCAAAGACATTTGAAATTGAAATTGCTGACATCCATTTTCCCATGCAGTTTGTGCTTGTGTGTGTGTGTGTGTGTGTGTGTGTGTGTGTGCAAGGTAAGGTCAAAGTGAGAAGAATAGAGCAGTGTGTCCCAACCATCGCCAGCGATTCTGCTCCTCCTCCTCTTTCTTTTTGATCTTCATCTGCCTTGCCTCCTCAATCTCCTCCTTTGTCCTCTTAGCCTTTTTCGAAACAGGGTGCTCTCCTGCCTCCTCTTTCTTCGCCATCTGTGGCGAGGAGAGAAAGGAAACGGGCACAATGTGAATTCAAACACTCCCCCACACACTGAAACGCCTTTCCAGCAAACATCACACAGCAGAAGCGCTATTGATGCAGGCAGATTGCCTTCTGGGAAGACGGCCATTTACTTTTTCTCTTTTTTTCTCTTTTGCCTTCTTTTTTTGAGCTCCTGCATCACGTTCTTCCTGCTGCCCTTGTTTCTTCTTCCTTTTCTTTGCACTGCGGGGATTCAGAGACGCACAGATTACACACAAGCGGCAAAACAGAAGGCATGCCCTTGTTCCCCGACGAACACCACAACGTTTGAACACGCGTGTTTAGTTTAGATGTGTTTAGGTGGCCACAAACTGCACTCTCCTTTGTAAATCTCCAATGACCACAATTAACTGTGTTCAACTGTTGTTCTTGTACAAGTCAATAGTAAAGGTTGTATTTCTGGCCAATGAAAGGATCCAGCCGTGGCACAGACGCTCCAGACTTACCTGGGCGTAGAGTTGGAAGAAGAAGGTTCCCCCAGGGGCTCGTCCTTGGGTCTTTTCCTCTTCGCTCCTCTCTCCCCTGCAGTAAAGGCCTCATCCTCTGGCTCCTCTTTCACAGCCAAACTAAATCTCAAAGACACACACATGAAAAGGCCCTATCCCAAAGTGGAGCATGACGGTGCTCGGTACGTCTAGTTGCAAAAGCATGGAACGGGTTGTAAAATTGTGGTTCTAAATTGAGCTTTTAGTAAAATAACCTTTCTCCCCTTGACCTCCCACTTACAAAAGGTTAATAATGTTTTTCATTTCATTTTTTTTCTTTTTTAGAAAATTTAAGTTGAACTGCTCATTTCAAATTAACCATTACTTAACATGCCAATAACGAGGTAACCCCCCCCCCTCAACACCACTGTTTGGTATATACTGGCTAACCATGCAGTTCAGACAAAATTACCCCTCACACAGAATGGGAAAAAAACAAGTCCAAAAAGCACACAATGACTCACTGACCACAAGAAATCACACATAATTATGGTGATTAAACAACATTATAGAAAGGGTCTGATGATAATAGCGTAATTACAGCAATTAGAAATGGAAAATAATCACAGGACTGCAAGCTTGAATTTCCCTGCAGAGGGAGGAAATGGCGAGGGAGGGAAATTAACCAAATTAATAAATCAACAAATTATAGCCACTCCTGCTAATAAATCACTGTTCTGCTCTCCTCTCTTTCACACCACGAGGGAAACGCCGGAAAAAATGTGACCCGCTGTAGATCAAAATTCACATCAAACTGGGTTATTGAATCCCCATTAGAAGCCACTGTGGAGGGTACCTGCTGTACATACTGCATGATCCTAATGCTGTCTCCCTATCTGTGACCCCTAATGAGGACTTCTGATTGAGCGTAATGAGGTATTTCCTCATTTTACCCGTCTAGTAGCTGACTCCATCTGGTCTTATTTAGCAATAACGAGTTGGGCACCAGATACGTGTGCCTGAGCACTTTGTTCATACTCGTAGAGACAAAGGAAAAGGGGGAGAAGCCAGATAGCTCAAATGGTTAGATGCTGCTACGTCCTGCGCTGTTAATGTCCACCTTAACCGCTCCTTTAATCTAGCATTGAGTCTTAAAATGTTATTTTTCTTCACACAAGCTAAAGAAAAACTAAAGAAAAAAAATTATTTTAACTCGATTCAGTTTCATCCAAAGGATTTTCTCAAAGCAAGTGTCAATATCTTCAGATGAGGCAGAAAGCTGTTACAAGGTAATGTCACTTATTAAGTACAGACTTTATATGTATCCGTAGGATAACGCAGGTCAGTGAGAAATGTCACGAGTATCAGGCAAGGGTGGGCAGGGACATAAAAGCCATCATGATCCAATTGGACAGGCTGTCGTTTTAATTATTTCCAACCTTGGTGTACATTTTTTCAACCGCTAGTTGCAGAAAAAAAAAAAAAAAAAAAAAAAAAAAAAAATTGCACAGAAAATCCAGGACAACACAAATATTATCCTATGCATTGTCAAGATTACAAGGATGGATGTGTTTCATTATAAGATTGTGTTGAACATTGATTAACAGCTGAAAAAAAGTTTTGGGGGGTTTTTTCAATACATTTTTATAGAACATGAGATGGATCTTTGCATGAATACACCCCCTCGTTGCTTCTTTTCCAGCCATCTAAAGGAAAATGAGAAATACCCGTATGCAACCGTACATACTGTACCTAACTCGCTGTATGACTTCCAATAGTGTTTCCGTGCATAGAGCTTTTAAATGAGAGCTAATCAGGAAGGAAGGGATTTAGAGTGATTTGTGAATGTGGAACCCTACCTGCTGCCAGCAGGTGTCCCAACTATCACATTTATTTCTATGGGAAAACAGTAATCCCTCAAAGTCTTCCTGTAAAGGTTATGCTCTAAAGCGTCACAGTAGGTAAACATTTACTGTCAAACTAAAGCTAATCTTTTCGTCATAGCCAATTGCACATATTGAGAAATGTATTGGATTTACTGCATTCTTCCTGTTCTCTTCCAGCTTAATTTTGCTACTCAACACAGATTCACAAGACATTAGTGCAGTGAAAGAATGGCCATAATTTTTTGGCACATTGCACCGCCAAGCCAAACTCATAGAAAGCTACAAAGGAGGGTGGTTCACTGCATCCATTGACATTTACGGTCTGTGGTTCTAATAGCGTTCTGTTTGTTCCCAAACTCTGCTGCATGGTCTTAAAGTGGCTTCAAAATTTCCTCCCTCCATGAAACCCACTCAGTAGGCACAGTTACAACCTGAGCCTGCCTAAAAAGAAAAAAGTCCCAAAGGGAACATAAAAGGTTGGATTTTAGAAAAATTGTTTTACCAATTGACATCTCCTTTGAAATGTCTTTCCTAGTATTGAACTGGACTAAATCCCCATCCCAGAAACAATCCATTAACAACTCCGTAGAGACACTGCTGCGAGGTTGATTCAACACAGCAGGCCTTTGGCCAGAGCCTGAACCTCCCAACAACACCCTGCTGAGCATCCAACTACTCAAAACATGCATTCTCATTTATTACTTTTCTGACAAGCCACAGATATTTGTCTTCAATGGGTTACAAAAATAATTTCCTGAGAGACAGCTTAACACTTTGTGAGAAATGGGAATGGCTTCTGTCCAGGCCCCACGGACATCAAATCAGAAGAATTAATTTCCATCACCTCAGGAGGGACAAGGAGAGAAGAAAAAAAAAAAATAGAATTTCATTGGAATCGTTAATGGATTAAAACTAATTTCCAATGGCAGCAGCAAGGCGCTGATGGGACAGTTTTTAATTCATATCAAACCTGTCAGCAGATAAGGGAGCGTTATGTGATGACTGACTGGCACAATCCCTCGCTGCTAGCTTGTCAACTCATTATCAAGGTCTTTAATAAGATGCTGTCAGCTGGCATTAGTCCTTCGTGCCTACCTGACGCTGTCAGCAGAATCCAGGATCTCCGTCTTAGGTGCCCTGTCCTGATTTGAATGGAAGCAGGGGGAAATAGGTTTTAAGCTCAGCATATAATAGCTCCATAATATCTAGAACCACGGAGGGTGAAGGGGATGCATATAGTCAATTTATGCATGTATGGAGACTGTTTGCATGAAGACAGCACACATAGAAGCAGTTCTGTAAAGTGCTCTGCAAAGAGAGCTCAACTTACCCTTTTTATACATTGATTAAAATAAGTTGCGACAAACAGACTTATCTTGGGTTTAGCACAGTCTGCAGTTAGTAGCTACAGAGCATGATAATGGAACAATGTCACCCATCTAACAGTAACAAGATGCTCTTTGTTTCAGTTCCATCTTAGCCAATTTCCCCTAGGTACAAGCAAATTATAAAAAAATATGATGATTATACAAAGCACAATAATGATTAAATGGTTTAAGCTTTAAGTATATTAAAACCACTACACATGCAATCTCACTCTCACTACATAGGGCTGGGCAACATATCAGGTTTTCTGATATAAGGCGATGTTAATGATGATATGAAAATGTGAATATCAAGATAATTTAGTCTACATGTTTAATATAATTTTACAACACTGTTGCTCTTATACATCCACACTAAACACCCTCTCCCTTTCTCTCCTTTGCTCCAGTTCCCTGCAGGTCACGACGCCACCCTCTTCTAGCTCATGTGTGGTGTGTTGTTCCAAACATTTAGACATTTGAGACATTATGTGGATATGTAGTATTGAAAACAAATGCAAAAATATTATCTTGAATATCATCATTGGCTCCAAAAATAAAGTGATATCACTTTTCAGCCATATGGCCCAGCCCTACATTAACAAACAGCGGTCTAATGGTGTCCTGCAAGGCTGTTAATGAGGGTGGTGGGATCGAATAACATGGAGATTACACACTGGGACAAGCTAGTGCACAGAGCAATGACAACGATGGGTGAATGATAGTGTGTTGCTGAGGACAATGGGTAACTGGGGCTGGAATTTTTAACCCTGGTAGCTGGCATGCTTGTTCCAGACGAGCATGACATACATTTCTATATGTACTCGCATTTTCACCGGCCCTCCCCTTCTGACACTTGTCCTATGCTGTCCAGAGACAGCTAGTGACAATTTTTATCTCAATGTTTTACGTTACAATCATCCTAAACAAGACTTCTGGTTACATTTTAGTCACATCTAGCTTTGTGCAACAAAGACAACATAAAAAAAGAAAAAAATGTGAGTGATTTACCTTCCTCTGGGCTTTTCCATTGGCCATCTGCTCTGTAGATTTATTTGTCTTCTTTGACTTTGTGCTGTTCATCAGAACATCAGTAGGTGGGAATGGGGAGTGAAATGAAACAAGATGTCAGACTGAATATTAAACTAAGATAGTAGGATAGAGAAGATAGTAGCTGTTTTGGTTCTTATGCTAATTAGTTCAAGGAGTCTTGTAGCTCTGGAGGGTACAGTTAATCCTTAATCAGTCATTCAGTCAGCATGCCATGAAATAACATGAGGCTAGCTGTCACAGAGAGCTGCCTGCTCTACTGCCAGTGTTGCTTACAGGTGTCTATTCATCTCCCTGCTCTCATCAATTACACAAGCCAATGACAGATCACTCTGCATTCATTTGTCTGCTCACATATGCATGGTAATAATAAACGCATCAGATATCAAGGTAAATTAATTTATTCACATGAAGATGGAGTACCCACTGTACTCAACGTAATGAATGCATGCACTCATTGCCACATACCCACTCAGTCAGCGTGGCTCTCTCAAAAATATTTTTCTAACGTGCGCACAAGCACGCATGCACACACACGCACACACACACACACACTAAGTCACTCACATGCTAACACAGTGTGCTCCCTTTCTCATCTGATTTATCATCACTGCTTGTACCATTTTTTTTATCTGAATATTAATTTGTCAGCATATTTTATCACTTTAACAACATGAAAGGTAAGGTTGCCGGCTTGCTGCATGCAAGAGCAGGTTCTGATGTGTGGTCTCTTTTAATGCTTAACAGATGGATGTGCTGCTGTCAAGTGCCATGTATAGACTGTTCACGCATTACAGTAACTTGACAAATTTGACAGATAACCAAATTTGATGATGGCACTTCAGTTGCTCTTGAATGAGTTGTAAGTAGCAACATTGCACTTATGATTCAGCAAGTGGAAAAAAAAATCTTTCCCACACAGACATATACAGTTCACCTCTTCTTGGGCGTATCCCCACTTGCATTGGCTCCTTCAACATCACTTATCTTTTTCAGTTTAGCCTTGTCCTTGTGCTTGTGCTTGACCTTCCCTTCTTCTTTGGCATCCTTCTCTCTTCCCATTTCTCACCTGTACCCTAATAAAATACACGGTAAGAGTTAGGTAGCATCAGCAGCTCACAATATATCTATATATCACGTTAGTGCTAATGAAAATAACTTGTTGCCAGCCTTGGAGACGCGTTTGCTTCCGGTTATCTAGCTATCAAGCGTCCAGCGTGGCTGCATGTCATCAGCACATGGACATTTTATAAAACACATATTGAAATGCCAACATTTCATAAGGCATGCTCACCAGTTACTGCGTCTTGTATTGTCTTATTTTCTCACATGGGATTGTGAGTTAAAGTGTTTTATAGACTTGATGGACAGATTGAACTTCTACGTTAAGGCCGGAAACAGAGAAAGAAAAGGTCCAGGTCCGCGCAGCCAGCACCGGTTTCCGTGACAGATTCCACGAACGGAAGTACTTTGATTATGACAACTATGATTATAGTGATTGTGTTATTTTACAAATATTATCTATGTATTATAGTTACTAATAACAATAGTAAATAGATTACCAGGATGCTCACCGCGCAGTGAAACTTCTGTACGTTCACGCACTGCGTGTGTAGCTCCGCGCCGCTTGCCGCTGGTGAAGCCGCGTGCGTTCATTAACATGAGCGCCGCTTCCGCGTCGCTACCGCGTCCAGTGTGTTTCTAGTCTTTTCTACTGTAGCTACCAGGTGATAGGCTGGCTGTGTCAATTGTGTCAAGTTGATTTCTAATTGGCCGATTGCCAGTGTCTTGCCGTGATATTTATCAAGATATGGCGTATGTATGCAAAATCCCACATTAAAGAAGTACTGTACGCTTAAAGTGTTTTTTGAGCTGTAAACTAAATTATATATCTGTACAGCACATTAATGCTGGTGTTAATATTGACAATGACACCAACTTTATTCCGATGACGCGTGAAATTCAGATGGAGGGTAGGAAGTGCAGAATGCAGAATGGACGAGATGGAGGAAAGTTAGATATATTACAAGAGAAGGGTTTAAACAGAAAATCACAACATATGTTGGACGTGCTCCTTATGTTATGAAGACATCTGCCCTATAGCGACAAGGCTTTTGGCCACCATTTCGCACATCTATGGGTGGGCGATACCACAGATTTTGGGTTCGATCTGATACCAGGTAATACTAAAGAGGAGCGGTCTTGTAGCGTGCCACACGTGTGTTGTTTGACACTGAGCGCGCACAGCAGCAGCAGAGAAGCAAAGAGAGAAATGAGAGAGAGAGAGGCACAGGGAGAGAAAGTAAGAATGGACAGTTCAAACAAACTGTAAACAATGCAACTGATAAAATACTTAATTGAACTGATACATTCTGTTAGCAAACTATTAGCTTTCAACTGTTAATTGAAATATTGTGACAGACAGAGCCTCAAATTTGCAAAAGTTATAAATGGGATGGCAGGCATCCATTTGATCTCTTGCTCTAAACTCTGGCAGCCAGACCCTGATCATATCAAGTTTATAATCCAATCACCAGTCATGCTCAGTCCATCCAAATTCCTTTAATGGGCCAGGGGTACGCCACAGTCAAACTACTAGTATCACAGATGAGCAACACTGGGGTATGTCCTCAGCTGCTGTCCATAAACCCAAGGAAACTCATGGCCGGCCAGGCACTGAAAGCTGTGGCAGACACCCTCTGCATTAGCATCATCCAAGGCAAACCCACCTGTCCAGCCGCAGGCCATTCCTTTCATAAAACAGAGGAGAGTGCCCAAAGATAGTAGAGCAGTTAAGTCAGGAGCCAGAATCATTCCCTGCTGGCCTAGAGTAAAATTCCACCAGAGCATTCTCTCCTGTGTGACCCCTACTCTGTTTCCCTCTCTGCTTTCCTGTCATAATAAAGAAATGTAAAAAGGATATCTTCTGTACTATTATATTTTGCATATAGCATCCCAACCCTATTATGTTACTTCAACCATCTATTTATATGAATATTATTATATTATTTTTATTTTTCTCTAATTTAACTGTTTGTTATCCTTTCTTTTCATATTTTGAAACTTATTGAAACTTGTTTATTTATGCTTAATAAGTTAATAAGTTTGTAGTTTGATATGGCATACAAATTTGACAAATTTTATCAATAGTAACAAGCTACGGCGCTGCTAATTAGGACATACTTGTTCGAGGACATTGTGACTTTATTCTTCCAGATCTGGCACACCTTCCAGAGATGGTCCACCTGAAAAACCCAATGTGTTGCAGGGAAAAAGGCTGCTCTGGGAAATATTGTGTGCGGTGTGTGACATGCAATGTGTTCCTATGCTTGCAAACTGAACACAGCTGTTATGCAGCATTTCACACAGGTGTGAAACAATAGGTGTGACAGACTGTTCCTACCGACAAAGACATTCCTAGTTTGGAGTATGGAGCAAGGAAAATTCATACAGTTATAAAACAAACAAATCACAAGGGTTTTAGATATGTTGCATTGTTTGCAATTTTGTTTTTGTACAGCAATGTGTAGGCAGTGAAATAAACAATTCTATACGTTGCTACACACTGGTGACTTTTTTTCTTTTCTTGTGCTATACAGTAAAATAAACCCATTGTCCCCCATATGAAGACATCATTTATTTCAAAAACAACTTCCTGTTCAAAGACAATGCTTAGTTTTTATAATTATCAGGTCCTACCAGAGCCAGTCTTAACCATCTGGGGGCCATTTCAAGAGCAATTATAAGAAGAAAAACAGTGACACTGTGCAAGATGCAAGTGCATAGGTCAAAATTGTGAAGTTTGTCTAGTGAAGTAGTTTGGTTCGGTTCAGTTCAGTTCAGTTCAGGCACGCTGCTTCAGTGTCAGAGGTATGTGCACTGTCTTCCCTTAACAGCTACTGTTAAATGCCCCCTATATTAGGAAACTTCAGACTAAGCATGTGTAAATTTACAATCCTTCCCCCTGCAACTGTTTGCCTACCTTGTGTTGCAAAGACGATTGATCTTAGCCAACATACATTTTGAAAAGGTAAAAATGTAATAATAATTCTATTAATAATTATGCTATTCAGCGAAAGAAAACAACAACAACCTTCACCTGATGGTAATAGTATAGAGGTGGCTTTGGGCATATAGACCTGCACCATTTCCATTCCTCTGTTTAGACTCTATAGTCATTCAGCATTTGGATTAACCTTCAATCCAATCAATTACTCTGTTACTCTGCCTAGATTAATTAACAAGACTTGAGGGATAGATTTACCTTCCACCCAAAGTAATTCACAATTAATATTGAAACTTTTCTTGGACTACTTTTAATTCGGAAACATTTTTTAGCCTATTTTATCTTTGCTCATTTATGATCCGTCTGTCAGGCTAGAGAGGCCTGTCTCACGTGGCTACACTTCTGAAACATGCACTTGAAACTGTTGAAACTCCGATATCGAGGCTGAAAGAAGCTGCACTGTCTCTTTAAAATACCCAGGAAGGCTCACTTCACTGTTTCCCCGAAACAGTTGCGATTTCCAACCATACATCCATGGTTCCAACCTGAAACCAGAGCCGAGCTTCAACCCAGCGATGCTATCCCATCACATAATCTGCGCTCTACGTAACGTTAGCAGTGTGAAGTGCTGGCGGAACCGAGCTGTTCTGAAAACAGCCCTTGAGGCCTCGGACTTCAGCGGTGTTCGCTGGGTTTCCACGCCGGTTCGTGGCGGTGTAACGGGCATGGAAGAGATTCTGACGAGGGTTGTTGCGCCTTTACCCACATACGAGACGAGAGACAAAACCCCACCGCCCCCAGAATCCAACAGTGTGGACTTTATGCACTTCTATAGGAACTTGGACAAGGAGCAGCAACTTGAGTTTTTGGGGAAACTGTCGCAGGACTTCGGAGTGGATCATAAAAGTGTGTCGGACCTCGCTTTGAAACTGTTGGAAGCTCAGCTGCGGGACATGGCGACCATTTTGCAAGTGGAGGACAGGTTGCGTTACAGTTTGACTCCCCGTTATAAACAGCTGCTTAATCATATCAGCAGGGTTGAGGGGGGAGTCAAGTTTTTGGTGGATCTTCGAGCCGACGTGCTTGAGATAATCTCGTCGAAATGCAGCGAAAGCCCACACATCAGGGTAAATAACGTGTGTTTACATTTTTCTACGGAGGCTCGCATGAGTCAAGTAGTAACGTTACCGTTCGCGTTTTAAACCGACAAGCCAATAATGACTTCTTCTCATGCAATACTTACTTGTGGATATTCGCTTTTTGACAATATAACTGCCATAATAAAAAACGTCCTTCGTTGTAGACCAAAGATATATATTTTGTGCGGAATAGCATGTCATCCTCGAGTCTAGAGTAAGGACATAAACAGCCACCCACATCTCTTCCTCTAGCTTTGCCATGTACTAGCAGGGGTCACATTTCGTCACTGCCTGGGAAGCAGTGACCTTTCCCTTAGTTTCCCTGTTACAAAACTGGAGGAACTAAATCGGGACCTTTGTGGAGAGTTATAGGCTGCAAGGTCATACTTAATAGACTGGATAGATTTTGTGAGGTTCCAGACACTACGCTCAATTTTGGGGCTGAATTTGGGCTACTTAATGCCATAAACCTTGGCCAGGGGGTGGGGGGGGTACTTATGGTGTGGGCCAAAATGACCTATTGCCTGGCACAATGAAGAGTGGAGAGGTTTTGTTATGCATGTATCTGGAACATCAAACTGTTAATCACAGCTTGCTTAGCTTGGCTCATTCTCTACTAGTAACTATGCCAAAAGGTGTTATTTGGCCTCGTTTACACACCCTAAGGAATTATTTGGAATGGATTTTTGGCAAATATATGTTCAATTTTGTCAGCCATTTTTCTTTTACTTGTTTAGATGTTCAGCAGTAGAGCCATTTGGCTGTTTCTGGTTCGTTGGTGTTGATCTAGTGACCCAATCATTCCACATCACAATGTTATTTTTTGTGCTAGGATCTATCATTTCTAAAGGCATTCAATATTATCTGTAATGGTGCTGATTTTATATAATTACTTCACTTTGCTTGTGAAGTTCTCATGGGTCTTGTTTGTACTTGAAGAACTGCAACTGGGAAGTCTTCAGGTTAGGGTTCTGTCTTAGGAATTTCTTGTGGACATTTTCCACTATGTATGTCTGATATCTATTTTCTTTAAAAATGTCCAGCT
This sequence comes from Polymixia japonica, assembly GCA_900302305.1. NCBI lineage: Eukaryota > Metazoa > Chordata > Actinopteri > Polymixiiformes > Polymixiidae > Polymixia > Polymixia japonica. The sequence goes on along the minus strand of OMKK01082115.1, from coordinate 21,907 downwards.
TTCCTCACTTGACCATTTCTCCCATTGATGACAGTTGTGACATAATTTCTGTGAAGAAAGTCTTTGATGAGATTCCCCATTCTTTGATGAGATTCCCCATTCTCTAGCTTTGCCATGTACTAGCAGATGTAGATTGCAGACTTGACTCCAAAGCAGCTACGAAAACAATGATTGAAGTGGGAAGACAAGATGTTGCCATGTACTAGCAGAGACTTGTAACTTCTCTCTCTTCTTGTGGGCCTTGCATGCAAGCAGCCATCTATGTTTTTTCCATTCTTTATTGTCTTCGGCAGACAGTCAACTTCCCTTCATTTTTGCCTCAAGCCTCTTTTCTGCCATCCTTAGTATGTCCCCCATCTTGGCTGATTCCCTTCTCTTTATACTCAATGTCCATGGTGGTACATTCTGATGCTGGTTTGTGTTGTGCTCCATTAAGGATTGTAGGACCTGACAAGATTGCTGAAGTTGATTGTTTGAGATTCTCTGTGACATCATCAGAAGGCGGGGTCTGATTCATGACTACCTTAAGAGCTCTTTTCTTGGCACTGCACCTATTACAATTGTCTCCCCACTTCAATCATTGTTTTCGTAGCTGCTTTGGAGTCAAGTCTGCAACAGACTTCAAAAATACCTGGAAAAATATTGGTATGCATCAGATTTTTAAAATTGAGAGCCTCAGTGATGCCAAAAAATATAAAAAATACAGGAACTTTATTGTGTACATTAGTTCCCATACCAAACTATGCATTGCGTGCGTGCGTGTGTGTGAGAGAATGGGAGAGTAGGTGAATGTGTATGTTTGTTGACGTTGGTTGGGCAGGTGTGTGTTTGGTGTGTGTATGTCAAATTGACAATATCTTGAAATAAAGCTGAACATTCTGCTAAAAGAGAGACTAGTTTCTACTAATGGTTAAATGTTTTGTCCCCTTGTCTAGAGCTAACTAGAAGATATGTAATAATGCCACGGTGAGATGCCCAACGTCTTACAGATTAGCTTACACTGAATTACATTATTGAGCAACTAAGCAGGGTTGTGGATTTCGCATAGATGCCACTGAAACTGCGTTAGTGGAATTATTACTCATTCTTAATCATCAGTCTTTATGTATTTGTTTTCTGGACCTTACAATGGAGTTCAAAGCCTGAGTATGTAGTTTAACTTCCCTGAAGTGTTCATAGTCTCTTATCTTACCTGCAAAGATCCTGGAGGCTCTACCTAGCGTGCTCTAACCTCTTATACCAGATGAGAAATGGTTAAAATCCACTTGATCTTAATAACCCAGGTCTACTGAGGCCTAGTATCTTAAAATACATGCACAGACATTGTACACACTTTTACTTAGTGGCTGCCACCTGGGTCTTGTTATTACACAGCATTCTTTGCTTGTTATTATTGCTAGAATTGATTGAACTAGAAATGGAAAAGGTCATGGTAAATATGAAGCTTTTACTCACAGTACTGATGATGTGTGAATACCAGGAGAGAGAGAAAAACCAGCATTCAAAAACTGATGCATATAATAAAAATAGTACCGAACCACAGGGAGGGGGAAAATGATAAAATTTCTGAAAGTACTTAGGCTAAGTAATGAAAATGTGGAATTCTCAAGACTGCAATTACCGTTGCTTTTGCAGGAGTGTCACTTTGAATTCTGCGCTAGATTAGTCTCCCTTGGTTGGGCAATCGATTTTGTTATTTCTCCTCACTTCTTCCTCCTCTGGGCTTTTTATTCTTGAATACATGTACAGAAACCGAGCAGATGAAGGATGAAGAAAACAAGTTAGAGTTCTGTTCTTTTACGCAGATGTCATTCCAGTTAGCCTTCTGAGTTTAGAAAAATACTCCCTACGGTGTGTCAGCAAAACTATTTTACCCCACAGATAGGCTGACAGCAGACACAAAGCGCCTACTAGAGTGAAAGGTACTGGCACACACCGAAGCCACTGTTAATGAGAATCTGACCTGTCAATACACTGGCGGTCAGTGGGTACAGAGAACTAGGTGAATTTGGTCTCGGAAAGGCAGAATGTTCCTTGTAAGCAGTGAAGCCTTCATGTGAATGGCTCTGTGTGATTACAATGTAACCACTGCTCAAATACAGGGGGACCTTGTTGTAGAGGTCATCTCATAATATCAACACCACGCCACGCTGATATGCAGTAACTCCAGTGCTAAACAATGTTCTTTCATTTTCTCTTTTATGGGGTGGATGATTTCCCTTCATGTCTCTGTCTCTTTACCAGAGGCCTCTAGCACTAACCCCTTACTTTTCGAAGGACGTCATCTTCTGCGAGGTCCGTAGAATACAGATTTGTCCCTGTGTTTGGTCTTTCCTTTTGTGTCAGTGAAAATTGGATACCCAAGGCACCACCTGCACTTTAATGTGTTGGGGATTCTTTGAAAAACTTTGCTGGGATATATCAGCCATCATGGAATCTTTTTTTTTCTTTGCTTCTGGTAATTGATGAAGTTTGAGAAACACACACACACACACACACACAACCACACCTAAGTTACACAGCAGTAGAGATAGAATAGTGTAGTGCTTAAGTTTTTTGGGGCCTGCAGGCTTAGTCTAGACCTGGTGGATGTATTTCTACAGTGTAAAACCTCTCAGGCATGGAGGTAAATAATGAAAAAGTTGCTGCCTATATTTGAGAGAGAATTTCAAGTTCTGTCAGTTTGATGTATGATAGTTGCTGGTGAGTAATTTTAATCAATGACTATTAGACCTTGGATATTCACTTTATAAAGCCTGGTTGTCAACAGGTGTGATTGACAAGAAGGTATTGAGGTAACCCCATATAAAGGCATCCTATGGGATAGTCAATATGAGGTGTGTGTGTGTTTGTGTTTACAAGAGATTTGCTTTAAATGAAGTCTGACCTTTGCAGGTGGACAGGCCCACTCTAAAATGGCAAGTTGTTTATTGAAGTGCCTCCCCTACTTCCTATTACAAGCTCAAAACACATCACTACTCATAGGCTGTAATGAAAACGTTCACCCCGCAAACAGACAAGGGACGAGGGGACCATGACAACACACACACTCCACTAGATATGTGTGTGGAATTGTGCATGAACTGGCACACTGCCTACAGACTAACTTCTTGAATGCACTCATGTATTAACTATTTTTCTTAAAAACTAGTGAGTCGATATCATTTCACTTGTTAACAGTGCAGTTTGACTTCTTTCAAGAACCTTCCAGAATCACCTGACAATGTCCTGAAATAAGACAGACCACACCACTGGTGTGACTGTCTAGTTTGTTGCTTAATTAATTAACCACTTAAGAGTTAAAAAAATTCCTGGGCATCTCACCCCACAAACAGGTTTTTTCACTTGCGTACTACAATGTACTTTAGCTACAGTTTACTTTGACTGAAATAACATGCATAGAGTACATACATACAGTATATACATACAGTAATCAGCAAAGACAGACCCAGTATTACAAAGGGCCCGCTGGTCTCATGTAATAATGTATAATCTATTTCTCTTAATCTATTTCTCTTAAATCTCTTAAATCCTGTGTTTTACCAATAGACACACTGCAACAGACAGCTGAGCTTTTCCCTTAATGAGGGATGCAATGTGGTGTCTGGTGTGGTTATCAGCTGGAGGTACAGGTTAATTCTGAACTTGCCCTTACCTTTTTCTCTCTCCCTCTCCCTCTCCCAGGACCTGAATGGTACTCTGAAGAGCTTGCTCTCTGAGTGGTTCTCTGTGGGTCTACTCCGACTGGAGAGAATCACCTGGCAGTCCCCCTGTGAGATCCTGCAGAAGATCAGCCAGTAAGAACGTAAACACAGCCTCAAACAATCCTCTCTCTCCCTTTCTCTCTCTCTCACGCTCTCTCATTCACCTCAAAATCCCATGTGAGTGGTTTTTGAGCCATTACGTGCATCCTGGTAGGCTTCTCATAATGAATCAAGTCCAAAAATGTCCATTTAAGCCTTTTAATTATTTAAGTATTTTGTATGGAAAATTAAATTTTCAAAATAAACAGAGCCCAAAATGGTTTTCCATGTGGCATGATGTACGTTGTGTCATGCTGTGACGTGGCACGTCTGTTTGTAAAGTTATAAAACCCTCCGAGCCCCCTACACCTGCCTCTTTGCCACTGAGCCAAACAGCCTTTCCATTTTGAGATCTGCACCGTTGCTTGGTTCAAATAACCCACATCACCATTCTTTGCTTCTGTTTGGCAAGTATTTTTTTCTAAACAAAAATGGCAAGAAAAAAAACGACTGGAGTGGGACTCAAACTCATTCTCTCATCCCCTCTCCTTACATCACAACACCCAACTGTCAAGACGATACTACTAGACATGACTGCTTCATGACTGACTCTGTGTGTTGCCAGGTACGAGGCCGTTCACCCGGTGAGGAACTGGACAGACATTAAGCGCAGGGTGGGGCCATACCGCCGTTGCTATGCCTTCACCCATGCTGCCATGCCAGGGGAGCCCCTGGTTGTACTACATGTGGCGCTCACTGAGGACATTTCTGATAACATACAGGTCAGAAACTACAGCTGTAGGCTGCTGAAATAAGGCTTGTCTTCCATTACCCTACCTTCAGCTAGGGCTGGGCCATATGGCCAAAGAGTGATAGCACAATATATATATTTTTTTTAAATATTTTTTCTATACTACGTATCCACATATTGTCTTGTGTAAATGTTTGGAACAACACACCAAACATGAGCTACAAGTGGGCGGAGTCGTGACCTGCAGGAAACTGGAGCAAAGGAGAGAAAGGGAGAGGATGTTTAGTGTGGATTTTTAAGAGCAACAGTGTCGTAAAATTATATTAAAATACATGTGGGCTAAATTATCTTGATATCTTGTTTTCATATCACTGAAATATATCGCAATATATTGGAAAACTCGATATATTGCGCAACCCTGCTTCAAGTATTCTTAAAAAGCTTCAATTTACTGTTGCTGTTCCTATTCTCACTTGACAAATGAACTATCACTCTGTTAAAATTGTGTGTGCACCTGGGAATTTCCTATACCGGCTTTCTGTTGGTGCCGTTTACAGTGGGAAGGAGGGACACATGCCTTTAGTTCTTATATGGACAAGAGAGGAGAGGAGGCAAAACTACTTGTAGGGCTATTGTAGACTAGTACTGAAACAATTAGTCGACAATTAGTTGATCGATCTACAGAAAATTAATAGATTATAATTATAATTACTTTTTATGTTTTATAATTTATATACTTTGATAATATTTTAATCGTTTTAGTAATTTATCAAGAAATTACAGCAAGCAATTTTACGACATCACTTTGGACTCTACTTTGCAATGGGCATTTGTCATTATTTTTTACATTTTATGGACTAAATGATTAATTGATTAATCAAAAAAATGAATGATACATCGATAATGAAAATAATCATTAATTGCAGCCCTATTTCGAGTCTCATCTCATCTATCCAGCTCTTTGTTTTGAATACACAAGTCTCAAAGGATGGGCTTGTTTCTGGACAACTTGGTGTTAGCAATATGAACCTGTCTTCCTGACTTGACAAATATGTTGTTTTCCCTGTTTCTCCCAGAGTATCGTCCGCGAGTTTGCCACACTTGACTCCGAGGAGGATGTGAATAAGATAAACGCCGCCGTCTTCTACTCCATCTCCTCCACTCAGGCTGGTCTACAGGGGGTGGAGCTGGGCAACTACCTCATCAAGAGGGTGGTCCGAGAACTGCAGGTGGGCAGATGGGTGCAGGGGGTAGCTTAAAAAAGTTTCTCATGAACTGGTGATACGGATGGATGGATGTATGGGGAATAGAAACTACTTGTCATAAGGGTGGTGATGGAGGGAGAGATGGAAGGAGGGATGGATGGAAGGATGGAGGGTTTGAGCTTATCAACTGGACACATATACAAGCAATTGCAATTGTAGTCATGATACAATGTCCCAACGTGATTTTGTATCATTTGATGAACTGCCTGAAACATCAGTATGTTAGGACTTAAAACACACGGGGCCTGTTCCAAGTTAAGGCGAGAGTTGAGGTCAGGGTCCACCTTTCTCAATATAGCCCGTATATATTAAAGTGGCAATCTTGAAGATCTCCGAAGATTTTCATTTAACTAAATACCTGTTAAGTCATCTATTACCGAGTGAGGTAACACAATGGTTCTTCTTCATCGTTTGGGCTAGTTGTTGATCCTCTCGCCCCAGGTCCCGGTCGAGGGGGTCTCTCACCCTCTCCTCTCCGGGTCTGTGTGAGGGGTCACCCGGACTATACATCCGGGCACGCCCCCTGTAGCCACGTCATTGACTCATCATCCAGGACCGTCAGACCACGTGTACCGTTGGGTGCGCAGTATTCGCTGGTCGAATAGACCAAGGCTAGGGCTGCCATACGCAATGTTTTTGCTCCGGCGCCCCAGCCTGATCTGACCAATCGCCTCATCAATGCCACACGAGCTGTTCATTTCTTG
>OMKK01082115.1:0-15424 GCA_900302305.1 Polymixia japonica | reverse complement strand
GAGTAAGTGGACGAGGGAGAAAGAGCAAGGGGGAGAGAGCAAGAGAAAGAGAAGGTGCAGAGAAGGAGAACGAAGGCCGACAGGCATGGGTGGATGACAGGGAACTGCAGATCTACTTGTTCGGCTAGGAACAGATAAAACAATCAAGTGTCCCGGGACGACCTGAAGGGGCGGTGCTGACACAGTGACCGGGCGGTGCCCACCCCCAATGATACAACACGAGCCCATGCCAACATCGCACACGGTATGCGGGTGGGCATGCGTCCATGGGTGTGCACCCCCACGCGCCAACTCAGGTAGAAGTAGCCAGATACACCCAATGGAGGACGGCCACAGCTAACTAAAAACATCCTTCCCGTTTGGCCTCAACCTGTCAAAATGGTCCCTGCCTTCTCCCCAAGCGTGTGACTCCATTTAAAAAAAAAAAATTATTTCAGCCCCACCCGTGTGGACTTTCTTGAAATTGTGCCTCACAAATGTGTATCAATTGGCTTGTAATGGAGAGTGTGGCGGTCATGTAATGATATTATGGAGGCTTATTCAATGCAGTGTTTATGGAGGGGGTCATTAAAACTGGCGAGTCGTTCCTGAAAAGAATTCCCCTCCCATGATGATCCAAGAAAAGCTTTTCCTGTGTGAGATTCCTGTTCAAGCGCATACTCTTCAATATACAGTACAAGCCAAACATTGCAAGAGTGTGTCTATGTATGTGTGTGTGAGAGTGTGTGTGTGTTTGTGTTACCTCGGGCAGACAGCTTCTTAGTGTTGATGATTTTTGCGGCATATTCTTGTCCTGATGACTTCTTCACACACCTACGCACCACTGAAAAAGCTCCCCTAAGGAGGGAGAACAAGGACAAAACTCAGTTCTATTTTACATGTACACACACACACACACACACACACACAATTGTATCAATGTGCATGACTGGGGTTTGTTTGTATATGCTAACAACCTCGATCTGTCTCTCCCTCTCTCTCTCTCACAAACAACCACGCACACCCACATGCACGAATGACAGTGTTGTTATGTGAATCCTTAATACCACACAGTCAGTGCCTTAGACAGCGATGCAGTTCACAAGCAACAAGATCTATAATATAAAATAACAAGCTTCCAACTGTATCAGGGCAGATCTCACGTCAGTTTTTAGATTATAAATGAGATGGGCAAGTGCTTTTGCTGGTCCTTGACAAGCACTCGATACAATGCCATTCATTCTCATGTAATACATTCACAGTTTAACAGCATTCACAATTATCAATCTGCTCAGGTATTATTTGAAGTGCAACATACTTAGCAGTGTGCCCCATATAAAACTACTTCTACGTTAATATTGTCATATATATTAGGACTGGTGGAGCCCTCCAATATCTTCACTTGTTGAAATGATGGTCATTTCAGTTTTGAGCATTTCAGGACAAGTAATTATGCTTTATTTCTTATTGTGACAATATCAGAGCCTCTGCACATTATTTGGTTCACTACAGAATGCCTAGCGGAGGTAGGGTATGACCATTTCAGTTGCCGTGATGTAATATGTAGGGCCCCTAGCCTGCATTCTGCGTTCTACCACTCTGCACTTAGGTTCAATTATTTACAAGAAAATGACAGGTGACAGAAGTACGGTTGGTGCTTTAAAGTCATATGAGAGAGTGAAATGAATTCAGAGAAAAAGTGCAAACACGTAGCCAGGCTATGGTCAAGCCTGAGCAGAAGGGAAAGGGCCTTGCCCAGCTCCAGTATTGAGAAGCGAATCTGACAGCTGCTACAGCTGCGCCAAATCACAACCTTGGTTGGACCATGAACCATGTGTCTGCCCTCGCTGAGCAACCAGTAACATCGATTACTGTCATTTATTAGGCAGAGAGTGGAGGCGAAGCAAATGTAAGCAGGGAATTAAGGCTGTTACGGCTTTATAGGGCCAGTGTCGCCCTGCTGCTGCTGGTTTTGGTAGAACAGGGCGAAGAAAAAAGCCTTCACCGGCCAAAAACAACAGATGCTGATGATGAGGTAGTGGTCCGATTTTCTTGCCGTCATCAAAATTCAGAAAAACCACGTCACTACCCCTTACACGGTAAATGTCAAATCGCCTTGATAACCACTGGTAGTTAGATTAACGCTACGTCTAAGCATCACAGCGACAATGAATGTATTGACAATCGGTGACCAGGCCAGTTGTTATGCGGAGGGTACGGGGATTTACGGCGCAAACAGAAAGCAATAAAGGACCGTACAACTTATTAATCAAAAGATCTTCTCAACACGGTTTACACAAACCACGGGCAGCTGCTCAGAGAGGAATGGTCGGCCTAGTGCCTCACAGCCCCCTTAGTCTATATAGCACACACCGAGCTGTCATACACGGGGGGCCGGCGGGCCACGAAATGTCAGAGGGCTTTCCGCTCCTCCTGACGCATTCAACAGAAACGAAAAGACCAGGCAGGCGAAGCAGGCTAGCGGGCTGCTGTATGCGGCGTGTCCGCCAACATTAACGGTAGCTACTAAAAGAAGCAGCGCTAGCGGGCTAACTCGGCTACTTCACCGATATATCAGCGTAGTAGCTCATTAGCTAGTGCGCCGTTCATCTACCGTTACTGCGGGGACAGCTAGCTGATAGCAGCGCCGACCGCGGCATTTAGCCTCATTAGCTAACGGGCTCCTGTCAACATCCACAGACAAACGGGATAAAACGGGGACTATCCCAACTAGCTAGCTATTTGCGTAGCTAACGCCAGTTAGCTGGGCTCAGTAGACATAACGTTAATGTGAAGCGAGGCTGCGGGGGTGGGGGGACGAAACGACAAGACAACACGGTGCGGTACGACAGCTGCTTACTTCCCGAGCTCCTCGTACAGTTGGTACTCGTCGGTGAACCGGGTGGAAGTCACGATGGTCGCCATGGTGAAGCTGTGAGAGGGGAGATCCGAGCCTCGGGGTACGACAGCGGCTGGCTCTCGTACGGGGGTCCGGGGGAGGGTAGCCTCCGACACTGGAGTACCTTTCTGACAGGCAAAGCTGAAGAGGATAGAGGAAAGCAGAGACGGGAAGGGAGGGGTTGGAGAGAAGAGGTGGAGTGTGAGTCTGTGTGTGTGTGTGTGCGTGTGGTGTGTGTGTGTGTGTGTGTGTGTGGTGGGGGGAAATTCTCGCGAGAATGGACTCATGCAGCGTCAGACCAAAGCCTCTCTAGTTCACCGAGAATGTGGGAGGTGGTGCTGTAATTCTTTGCTTATGGACGAAGACTCCTTTTGGACAGTAGGCTGCACTGAGATTACATATTACTGTCAGGACATACAGGAGTAGGTTATGGTATATTGGTTTAAAAACAACCCTGTGACATGTTACCTTCTCCTGTCATGCCTCTAGAATATTAGAAAGAAATAAGACATCACAGTAACATTTACCTCTACTGTTTGAGATACACCCTGCCTGTGGTCCCACCTCACTGCAGCAGCATGGCAGACCCCAAAACGCACACACGCATGATGCACACAGACACACACACGGCATTTGATGCACACACAGACACACACACAGCCCAGGGATCAATAATGATCAATGCAGGTCTGCTCTCAAACAGTATGCCATTCTGACCCACTGATTTGGCCTGTGTGTGTGTGTGTGTGTATGCATGAAAGATGAAAGATAGAGCAAGACAGAACGGGGGGGAGTGTTAGGTGACCACTGTATTAGGTTTCCACTAAAGAGCTTCCACCTATGTTTTCCACAGTGTAAGGGTTGGAGCTTGGTGGCGCTAAAAGATGATGTCACAGGGATCCAGAGTGCTTCACTAAATGTTTAATGTGGCATTAGTCGGAGGCCATCAGAGGACAGGCGTGTGGGGGAGGGGGAGCCATGGAGTTAGAGGCAATGTGAGTGAGCATGTGTGTGTGTGTGTGTGTGTAGCTGCCTGCTCAGCATTCTGCCTCAGAGGTGGAACAACGAACAGCACATAGACGTGTTCAGAGAGAGAGAGAAAGAGAGAAAGTAAGGTGCTCTCACTTGAATCTCTAAATGCGTAGTTGATGGCGTGGGATCACAAAGTTGGAACGGTGAAATGTTAAAATATTATAAACCCATATCTGCAAGTGCTGACTACTGAGGCAGTGATGGAGAGATGCAAAAAGAGTGCAGTGTGTGTATATGTGTGTGTGTGTGTGGATGTCCACATGCGTATGCTTGCTTGTGTGTTACGCGGTGTGAATTACCAGACGAGCAGATGAGCACTGCAACGTAGGCTACGAACCCTCTCTTGCCCTTCCTTTCCTACGTGCTAACCCTGGTGCATCTCGTCCTCCTCCTCCTCAGCCTCCACAGTGGTTATGTAATGGTGAACTCTACAGCCTTTGGTATCTCAACCCTACCACACACTATGCCTTACCCACTTGATGAGAGACAGAGGAGCAGAGGAGGAAAGAGGAGTGAGAGGAAGGCAGGCAGAGAGAAGAGAAAGTGGAATGCTTTCAGCTGAGATCAGCGCTCAAAGAGGTAGAGACATTGTGTATGTGCGTATGTGAACATGCATGGTTCTTTTTCATACAGTAATATTATGACTGTCAGACCTGATGTTATCTTCATCTCAAGCTACCTTGTATTAATTATACATAAGATCAGATGACGGCCATTACATGAGGCACTTGCATCGGCACTGTGTGTGTGTGTGTGTGTGTATGTGTGTGTGTATGTGTGCGTGTGTGTGTGTGTTTGGCAGCGTCACGTTGAGATGCCTTGCCTTGGGTTGTACTGTGTCACTGCCATTCTTGTTCATGAGGCACATGACTGCTAGTTGACTGAATTCAGCATGACTTGTTTTTTCTCTCCACTCACAGTTACTATCGACACTCACAGCAGAGATAGTCCATACAGTTGACCTTTATATCAACTTCCTTCTTAAAATTGCAATAGATGCTCACTTACTATTTGAAAGGGGGCCCTTTGGAGAAGGTATAAATGTATATATTAAATACCAGCCCTCACTGAAGCTATGCTTGACAGTCCTGGGGTATGAATCTATATCCTAATGCATCATATTTTGTTTGGAGCAGACTCATATGGTTCATGTGGATGACTGAAATTCTGTTTGTGTTCGTAATAGACAAATTGTAGAATCAGACCTTAAGTTGTTGCAAAACATTTAAATGTTATCCTCCATCGTGAGTAATAAGACCATTGGTTGAGTGAATATGCCATCTGTTACATCATCACGACTGCTGTGGACAGGGCCAAGAGCTGAGTCATAACACTACCGTTCGTTACTAATGATGGTGACACACTGCTTTGGAAAGAATAAACTGACTGGGGAAGTAAACAAGAACTACTGTCATGATGCCTTTGAGCAAGGTACTTAGCAAGGTACCCCTCTGCAGCCAGTAGACAACGGTTTTGGTGTTGGGCAGCTCCCAGGCACGAGTGTGTGTAGTTGTATGAGTGTAAAGCAGAGTGTTGCTGATAAAAAGCAAGTGTGCACAGTCAGCCTCCCCCGGATAAATAAATGAATGTTATTTCTTGAACCAAATAATCCAAAAGCCTGCTTACAGCTCATGACTTATTTTTCCTGCATACTCAGATTTTAGTCATGATGATTATAAAGAGTTTATCTATTCAGAGTTTGAGCTAATCCCCTCCTCAAATTTCTTCACCTGGATAAACACAGATACTGGATGTCTGTGAGGTAGGCCCACTGACAACAAAATGTTGTAACTATGGAAATCTACCCAGAGTCACTCCAAAGGTAAGTTACCAGCCACCACAAATCCACCAACTGCAAAATCACATTGTGATTGATACCTGTGTGTATTCCTTTCAATGCTCAGGATATGAAGAGTTGTGTTCCAAAACAAGATATCCACCATGTGAAAAAGGGACATCTACATATATAAAATATGTAGTAGCATAACATTACTATTTTTTAAAAGGACTAAATGATAACAGTTTTACTGTCTGAACAGTTTAATTGCTCTACAATATTGGATGATGTACCTCAGATAAAGATTATTACCATAGTGCATGTACACCATTTGGGAAATAACCTCTTGATATGAAACTCAAAGCATCGACACACAAGAACCTGGACTGTGCTTCCACCATCTGTTCAACAGGCACAACTGCAGACAGATTGACTGGCTCTGTAAATAAGCAGTATTGTTACCACGAAGAGAATTGTTGTGCCTGGGTGCATTTACCATTAACACACATATGGTTAAGTTCATTAGGTGGTTTTGTTATGCTAAAGAATAAATGCAAGAAAAATGTATTGCATCGAAAAGCCACAAGAACAGTCCATTTTTTGTGGAGTGGTGATGACCTTTTTCCAAAATGGATGTATAGTGATTTTGACTAACTCTTTACACAGTTTAAATCATTAAATGTGTTTAACCGTTGTGTAATGTTCATATTCTGTATATAGAATATGTCATCGGGTCAAAAATGACCTGCTCTCACTGTCACTCTTCATTTAATTTTTAACCCAAAATCTATTTTGCATTAAGAAACAACCTGTCACATATCAACAACTTGGGGAATAACTGTGTTTTCCACCTACTCCACCAACTCAGTGTACACGACTCGTTTTGTACTGTAAAATACACATCATAAGTGACTGGTGCTGAAGCATTATGACCCCACCCCCTTGCTTCATAGTTACTATAAATAATTTATAAATACCCGAAGACAATCTTTATACCCTGATGGTATACAGCTTTTGCAAAAATATAAAAAAGGTAAATGTTTCACATTTAACACTCAAGGAGAAGTCATCAAATTTCATGCAGAAATTTTCACTGTTGTTAAAGTCAGAAATTGGGTCATTTTGACCCAAGGATAACACTGTTAACTGTGTTATTTAGTCAAATCAGTTAACTGTCTGTTGAATTAGATTAATTTGCTAATTTTAGTTAAATTAATAAATTGTGCCTACATTTCTCCTTCAGAGGTGGTTCAGGAATGAAAGGGAGTTAGTTTACCCATTTGGAGTTTGACTTAACATATACATACAGAGAATTTATTACCTTACCTTTAGAAAGAAAAGAGAACCTGCTGCTACTCAGACCAAACTGACTGAAGCTGTCTGTCAGATACTGTGTTCTCCAAGCTTCATTTCAGGCACTTGTTTCCTATCTGTGAAGTGGCTGCTCAGCCGGTTTGTGAATCATAACTATGATCTTATGACATTCCCAAAGAAGAGGAACACATATAAGTCGCACACATTCACACTTGATCTGTTCCATGGTCTAAAAGAAAGTAAAAGGGTGACCGAGCTTTTGCAATAGTGACCCTGAAGCTGTGGAACCACCATCCCCTTTGTATTAGATCCTCCCAATCCACTTTTTAAAAGAGAACTGAAAACATATTTTTACTGTGTCTGACTGTGTTCAAAGTGCTACATAAAGAAAGTTGACTTGACTTGACATACCTACACCCGAAAATCTGGTTTCTCTACATGTCGCCAGAAATAAGAGACTTTCTGTCAACCTCTTCTCTATACATGTAGCACTGCAAGAGAGAAGAAAACCTGAATATTTAGATTTGCTGAAAGAATGGATATACCTGTACCTGTACAGATCCCAAAATTACTGTTAGATCACCTGGCGCACCTGGATGGAAGTCACCTAAAGACATTTCATTGGTATGTAGCCGGGAACGAGAGAGATTGATCCCAACCCATCAAGAAGAGCCAACTGGAGAATGCCGATAGGGAGGACACTGTGGATAAATTGGCGCAGGCCTATGGGGAAGTTGCTGCTGTGGGGACTACAGTACACTGGATATTCTTCTCAGGATGCAACAGATTGACCTTGCATGCAAGCTAACTGAAGGTAAATTGTAATCAGTATTGTATATCGAATTTCTTTGATTATCTTCACTTCTTCTTCTTCATCGTTTGGGCTAGTTGTTGATCCTCTCGCCCCAGGTCCCGGTCGAGGGGGTCTCTCACCCTCTCCTCTCCGGGTCTGTGTGAGGGGTCACCCGGACTATACATCCGGGCACGCCCCCTGTAGCCACGTCATTGACTCATCATCCAGGACCGTCAGACCACGTGTACCGTTGGGTGCCCGGTATATTGGGCAATCCTGGATAACGTGGTCTGCGGTTTGTTCCTCTGCACCACACTCGCACGCCGCACTGGAAGCCAAGCCGAGATAATTGTGACAGGCTTGCCACAATTATCTTCACTAATTGTGGAGATTATGAAGAGTCCTTTAAGCAGAACTGCCCCCGTGACACCAAGCATCTGCCCTGCTGAATTTTCCTTGAGCAAGACGCTGAATCCCTTCAAGCTATGTTGTTCTGTAGTTGACCCTGTGTTTCCCTCTGGAGGCGGCAAGCAAAAAGAGAATTTTACCCTAGAGTATCACAAAATAATCAGAATAATTATTATTATTTATTTTTAATTCCCATCTAGTCATCAGTCTTTGAAGTGTGCCAAGCCTATTTCATTGACTAAACTTAATTTTTAGCCAACTCACGCAGAAAGGAAGGAAAACAATCGTGTGAAAACATGTCCTCCACTGCGTCTCTTGTGGAGAACTGTTCGGACCTGGACAACCGAGAGGATCTTTCCTGTCTTGTGTGCTATCTGATTTTCATTGAACCGGTCATGTTGATATGTGGCCACAGCTTCTGTAAAGCCCGTCTACAGAACCACTGGAGAGGGAAAATATCTTGGAACTGTCCAATTTGTTTCCATGTCAGGTACAGTCTCTCAAACCACACTGGGCTAAAGTCTGCTATGAGAAAACCTCTTTATGACTCTCTGGAACATTGAGTTTGAATTAAAGCTTCAAGATTTAAAGTAGCAGAGATGTGGAATTATTGTTCTGAAATGCGTTACTGTATGTTATGGATAAGGAATATTTCTAAATGCTACAAAATTTGATCTTGTTTCTTTTTGTTATGAAGTCATTGGTAAAGTTGCTTGGTTTCTGCATTGTGGGGCCCATGTTTAATTTGTAATGTTGAGTTTGATATTAATGTTGAGATTAATTTGTTGCTGATGTGATGTCTGACACCATTTCTTACGTGCAGCTTTTAGGTAATATCCATCTTTTTTGAACTGATAAGCATTTGATACCCATGACCCTTATCCTCTGGCATCTCACCCTGATTTGTGGTTTAGGGACATCAGAAACAGTGTATTTGTAAGTGTTGGAGTTGGAGTGGGTTTACTTTTCCACACTTAAAATTGCCAACATTATCATTTATTGACAAAGGGTTCTAGTTAGGGTTCTAGTATCATCATCTCTCTCAACAAATTTAAGACAAGGATATGTTTTATTTCAGACTCTCCCAAAGCCTGTCAAGGAGAAGCAGGAAGCTTTTGACAAGGTTAAGCAGTTCTGTGATGAATCCATGGAGCACATGAAGGTTAGTAAGTAACCGTATATCTTTCATGTCAGAACAGTCAAATCTTAAATCGTGGAGAGGATAATAACGCGTTTTTTTTTTTTGTACCATTCACAGACTCAGTCCCAGAAAACAGAGAGAACGATTAGGGAGGACTTTTCGAAACTCCGTGCCTTTCTCCAGAACGAGGAAGATAACAGAAGAGCAGCACTGAAAGAAGAAGAGAAGCGGAAGACAAGTATGATGCAGAGAATTGCGGACGTGAGCAGAGATACATTCTCAATCTCAGACACAATAAAAGACATGCAAGACTTAGGAGCTGACATCTCATTTGTGCAGGTATGGATACAAAATAATACGAGAACATTCTTTATGAAAAGATATCTGATTATTTTTCATTAATTGAAAGAATGCTAATGCGTTTTTGTTATTTGTTGCCTGCAGAACTTTAGGACCGAGATGGAGAGGTATGCAATGCACTTATCCTTCTCTCTTTGTAATTCTGAGTCTGTGCCAAAAATAAAGTTCTATCTCTTAATATCTTTCCAGAACTCAGTGCACATTTCCTGATCCACAGTTGCTACCACGAGCATTGATAAATGTGGTCGAACACCTAGGAAAGGGTCAGGGTCTGGGAGAGGATGATGAGCGTCATAAAGCACAGTGAGATTTTGGCTGCAGAATCACTAAATTCATGCATATTTTCTTTTTTGTTGGCAGACTGAACAGTACTGTGGTACTTAGGTAATGCTCTCCTTTTTGGTCTCTAGCTCCTGTGATTCTGGACCCCAACACTGCATCTCCTTGGCTTTCTCTGTCTGACGATCTGACTAAGGCGAACGTCACAGACACCTGGCAGCAGTGTCCCGGGAACCCAGAGCGCAGTACCAACTACCCCCAGGTCCTGGGCTTTGAGGGGTTCAGCTCAGGAAGACACTGCTGGCAAGTGGAGGTGGGGAATCACCCCAGATGGATACTGGGGGTCGCTAAAGAGACCATAGACAGGAAAGAGGAGATGTGTTCGACTCCACGGAATGGAATCTGGACTATTATGAAAAGCAAGAATGGGTATAAAGATGTGTTGGGTAATACCTTCACACTGGAGAAGAGACCTGAAAGGATCAGAATACAGCTAGACTATGAAAATGGGACAGTATCCTTCTACAACTCTAAAAACAACAACTCGCCCATATACGTCTATGAGGAAAAATTAACTGAGAAGCTGTACCCATATTTTGCTTTTGTGGAGACTCATGATGACGATGATGATGTCAGCGGTGGTGATGACACGGGTGGAATTGATATACAGATCTGTCAGTCAAAGGTTTCTCTCACAATAACATAGTTCCATTGAAAGCTATGCATGTACTGATGATACGATCTTGAGGATTATAACCATTCTCCTCTCACTGTTCTTAGATTTAGTGGCATATAGTTACTCACCCATTCCTAGGCAAGGATATCGAGTCAGGGGCATCCCTAGAGACATTCTTTAGTTTTTGTTACAAGTATAACACAGATAATACCAAGGTTATAATTATCGTAATGTTGAGGACATGATTAGTTTATTGTTTTGGACAGGATGAACACTTAACACTTCTACCCAAAACAAAAAAGAATAGGAAATAGCTCACTGACATCCCTGACAGTGGCCTGGACACCCTTTTATTTAAGGTGTTTAGAAACACAAAGCTTTCTAGATTTTTATACAGTTAACATTTGTGCTACAGGATCACTTTTAGGTTTATAATTATTTTCCTCTGTGGGGCAGAATAGGGATAGCCAGGTCCTACTAATTATCTATAAAACAAAATTTAGAGAGAGAATTATTATGAAAGCAGGTATAAGGCCATAAAATAGTCCTTCAGCGCTGTTTAGCCCGTCAGCTTCTCTGTTGATTAGCTGGTTAAACAAAGAATAACACAATCTGAAAATAAATAGCACATCTCTCGAACCACAAATGGTGCAGCATTAGAGTGAAAGATTACAAGACCAACATCATTGCAGTTGAGATAATACATGTATAGTAAACGCTGTACTACTATACTGTACTACTATACTATATACACTATACTACTATACTACACACTCATAATGATTAATGTCAACAGAGAATACCTTGACTCTCAGAAGATGAGACAGACAGAAAGGGAGAGATGGTACCAGGTAAATAATATTTTTCAACTGTTGAAAAGGGATGAAAAGGGAAATGTCTTGTTAATGTCTAACAGAAACATTTTGTTATTGTCTGCACAATCTAGATGTAAATTAGGCATATCTGATCGAGAAGAATTTAAACTATATTTTGTCTTAATCTGCTATCTTTTTTATTTATGGTGAGATGAAAACCTGCTATGCCAAATCTTGCTGTATTTCCTTTGAAAAGTTAATCACCTGCCTGTCAATCATCTGCCTTGTTGCTCTACGACCAATGGATGACTTTAAATGAAAGGAAATCAAAAGTTAACTCTTTCTTTAAATGTAAATTCGGTCTTTATTAAAATGTAACGTCAGCTGTTTCTATTGTGATTGTGATAAACAAGACTGTGCCTCTCAAAACTGGTTCATTTAAGGACAATATGTAAAAAAAATCTGTCAGACTGTGCACATCAGAGCCACAAGCTTCCTGTTATGTTATGTCTTTCACTAGCAAGTAGCTCACAGAGGAAGTTCGGAACAGCCTTGGGTATACTCAGTATTTAGACTTCATCGTGGCAAGAAATTACCATCATGTATCAGGGGGGGTTGGAAAGACTTGTCGATTCTTAACAACTGCAAAACTATGGGTTTGCCAGGTGCTGAGAAGTATGGCTTTCAAAACCTCCGTCCGGGCCCGGAATCTTTATTTTGGTAAACAAACTGTTTGTGTGTATTTTTAGTATTGCATCTGTAGTATTTAATTTCCATAGGAGTTAGGAGTGTGTCACATCATTGTATTATATTGTAAAATACATCCAGCTAACTTATGTCTGTTGTTCGATTGGCATAGTCAATAGAAATAAATAATTGTGTGTTTATTCCAGATATGACACAGGGCCCCAGTCGTCAACATTTGCCAATAGCCCCTGCTCTTTCCAGTACTGGATCTGTGGCTTCAAGCCATTATCTGACAGGTTAGTGTACATATTTGTGTCTCTATTGTACATGGCCTGTACATCGTAAGCTATTGTACATCAGGAATTCCATTGCAAAAGATTTGACGTTGAACGTAACTTTGCCAGATATGTCTTCCTTATAGAAATGGATGGTGGCATCATTTTGATGTCAGACTCTCCTCAAAAATATTTTATATCATTTCATTTTTTAATTTAATCTTAGAAGTGGAATTTAAAGCTGGTAGATAAAGTGAAAGCGCATCTCGTTCCCCTTGTTTCTTTTTTAAGAATGTCTCCCCTTCTAGAACACTGATCAACACCTGGTTGACTTATATCAAGTTGGTATGAAAGCTTTAGTATGAAAGGTAGGATTTACCTTGAAGAACTTGTTGTCTAAAGTAACAATTTCAGTACACAAACGTGTTACTTGTTCAGCTATTTGTGTACAATTTACAATTCCTGCTTCACACTCAGTTACACACATTCACAATTTGGAGCTGCCCAGTACAACCATAGTCTGACCACTGTTGGGGTCCACTGCAGCAGTTGGGGTTGAAGTGCCTTGCTCAAGGGCAATTCAGTGGTGATAATTGGAGTGATTCCTCTCTCTGTGTATATCATCAAAGGTCTGCTCCTGCACGACACGAGGAGATTTCATCTGCGCTTCTCTTTCTATGTAAAACAACCCTGTATACGTATTTACAATGGGTTATCGTAGTTCCATGCAATTGTAGGCCAAAACCACCTGTGCATGTCAAAAAGTTAATTTTATTTTAGTTAATTTGTATTATTATTATTATTGTTATTCCTGAAGTATTGCAGTCAATAAATGATTGTAACCCACTGAGGAGAAGATCTATTTGCACCAAATTTCTCATTGAGATTCACACCACCTGTATGCACCTTTATGCTTTAAAAAACACCCAACATAATCCCTGTTTGACTTTGAAGTGATGCAATAAAACACTTTTTTTCCCTTCCCTATAAAGGCTAATACTGTAGATGGAGAACACCCTGCCCTGCAGTTTAACAGAATGGGTGAAAAACACAACCCCTCCAAAATCTGACAAGGTACAAAGGATTGTAGTATAAAACTTTACAATTCATACAAATGTAACAAGAATCATTCCAGCCAATTCAACTTCAACCCCTCATCATCCCCCAGAAGTAAGCTATGCTAATGGACTGTGAAAATAGTGATTGTCACATGACATTTTGTTTCTATGAATAATCAGATTAGGGTATCAACTGTCAACTGTCTGTATGTGTTTGATTGTGTTGTTTGGCGTTTGTTGGCAGTGTGGAGTGGTCTTAACACCTGTTCTACTGTTGCACTTACTGTAAGTTACACTGGGTAAGAGCGTTAACCATATCACTGTAATGTAAATGTAAATACTTTAAACCCTAACATTTTGGTTTCCATTATGTTATTCTCATGGGCTAATTATCTCAAACAATTTTTCTCTTTTTCATATGATCACTGTAGCTCAGTCAAACAGTCTTTGAGAGACTAGACATTAAAAGGAGTGTTTGTGGCAGCCTATACAAATGGATTGGTGGAGAGATTGAATGGCACCATCACATGGTAATTTGCAAATGTTGGCCATTATAGTATACTCCCTGAATTAAAATATGTAAAGTCATATTTATTTATGCATTAATTTTGAAGAAATGCCAGTCCTTTAAGTACTTGGTTTTTCTGTTAGTGGTCTGAATATCCTTGGATTTCATTCACATTGTCTTCACAAATACACAGAAGAGGCTATAAACTGCTTTTTAGTGGTGGTGTCAAATGATTGAATGCACAAACATTTAGTCAAAGTAGCTGTGTAGCTTTATTTTCCTCAAGTAAAAGGATAAAGTAGTAGTAGTGCTATTACAATGCTGATGACTACGCTCTGCAGTTACTTCCCTACGGAGTTGCCTCAACCTTTCAAAATGACGCTTTGGCAAACGTTAGGCAGCACATTGCGCATGTGACACTCCTTTTTATTATTTAACTTTGTACTGAAAATGAAAACTAAGCTAACAAAAGGACATTTTACCACTAACTCCTATGAAAAGGGTGTGTTGAATGTTATCAATTTAACTGTTGTGGTTTGTGTGTTTTGTACTAAGTGGGTACAAAGCTCCATACGAGGTACTTATTCTTTATGATTTTGTCTAATTTTGTATTTAAGGAAGAGGTATTGAATTATTTTTACATAAACAAGTGACTAGAAATCCACGAGTTATGATATAACTCTCTTGCCTTCTGTCACAAATGTGCCATAGTCTTGTGTGTTGTCTGTGTCTCTCTTCCCCTCCTTGTGTTATCTTACAGTTCCAGCAGATGTCCTCAGCGTGATCCTCTTGGTATCCCAGCTGTTGCCCATCAACTCATCAACCCCATTGTATAGACCAAGGGGGTTCTATATACTGTAGACCTATTTACATACAACACCACACAGTTACTGTCATGAAATTAAATTAGAAATAGCGTACAAGGTAAGTTATTTTAAATTGTTTATTTTAAAAATGAAAAGAAAATGAAGTGAACAAAATACAAAATATATTAATGGCATGACTAGCTGAGTTTGCAGGGTCACCTAGGGATAGTGGAATCATCCTGCAGTACTGCAGGCCATGCAGGGTCACCTAGGGATAGTGAAACCATCCAGCAGTACTGCAGGCCATGCAGGGTCATGAGGGGATAGTGAAACCATCCTGCAGTACCTGCAGGCCATGCAGGGTCACGAGGGGATAGTGAAACCATCCTGCAGTACTGCAGACCATGCAGGGTCACAAGGGGATAGTGATGTGGCAGCCCTTGTTGCCCCAGCTGGACCTCATGGTATGCCTTAATATTTCATCTTTCATATGAAATATATTGTACTTAATTAATATATTGTACTATTATATGTTATACAATATGTTCAATATATATATATATATATATATATATTGTAATTCAGTTCTTTCATCTGTATTAATGCCCCAATGCCCC